>QEPC01015764.1:2973510-3024552 GCA_003113815.1 Sphenodon punctatus | reverse complement strand
CGCACTCCGACAGTTCGCATTACGCTGAATTGTGCACACTAGGTGCATTCACACCAACCCGGAAGTGCGCGTTACTTTAAATCACATGATGCTGCCGCCGCTGCTGTACAAATTAAGCGCACATCTGAATGCAGCCTAAGATGGAGCCTCCACTCTTTGGCTGAGGATAAAGTTGTTCCTAAATATTTATATTGTTTCACCACTTCCAGTTTGCTACCTCCCATCCACCAGGATTTAGCCACTACCCTCTTTCCCCAGTCTACAAGACGTTAAACAGAGACTTTTGGATATGGCGGCTCAGGAGGATTTAGCTACGGTTGCTAATAATAAGATTGCTCCTTGCTATGCAAGTTTTAAAACCCAATTTCTGCTCGAACCGTATCTTTTGCAACTACTCATTTAAATTACATAGATCATTGACACTAGCCTGCTTTCAACTCTTTGAATCAGCTGTCTTAGATGGTGGATATTCAGGTGTTCCCTGTGTGATGGAATATGCTCGTGTCCACTCGGGGAAGTGGAACGTTTAAATCGTGTTATTCTCGTGCCCCTATTTGGATGAGCTGAGAAGCTGCTGGATCATCCCTCTTCTTGGAGAAAGATTGTATCGCCCTCAGGTGAATAAAATCTCTTTGCTGTTGGCATCCAATGATATGAGAGCTGGTTTGCTTTTCTTTATTCTTGCCCACTGAAGCAGACTTAGTTTATTGTGATTTTTGTGTAATCACAATTGTATTGCTCTGTAATACACTTTTTATATATGTACTGTTGCGTATTTTAAAATGGCAAATAGCCGTAATAAATACATTACAAAGTATTTAAACACTTCTGAGATTATATTTCTGTCCTGAACAGTACCACCTCCATGCTGTTTTGCACTGGGTCTCACTTTAACAACTGCTGTTGATTGTGCTAAATTTGAAATACAATTTATTTATTTTTAAAGTGTGAATGCAGAGCAAATTCAAACACATCCCACGACTGCTCATTGGGGTCCTAATGGGTCTATCCCTGTCTGCTTTGTAGAAAGCTAGTTTAATTAGCAGAGTCACAATTCCAGCAAGGCCAAAAATTTAGATTGGCCCTCCTGTTTGTTTCAAACAGAACCATCGTTCCGAATAACAGAGCAATTTTGAAATAGAAAGTTAATCTTAAATGTCTTTCATTTAGTTAATTACGTTTCTTTTGAGATGATGGTAACAGAATACAACTTTCAAAATGGAAAAGACATACTGGGGTATAAATCAGACATACTTGGGTATAAATCAAATGCAATAATAAATTAATTTTATTCTTTTTAGTTCCTTGATTAAAAAGAAGAAACTGAAAGCTAGAGCAGGTGTTTGCATGTGGGTGTACTGCTTGCTTATCATGCTTTTGTTTATCCTTATAGGGACCTCCAGGACAAAAAGGGGAAAAGGTAAGACTATACATACTGAAAAGTATCTTTTAAAGCAGTTAAGATGCACTAACGTGTACATCTTTCATTGCTTTTGTGCTGGGATTATTTTTGGTTAGGATAACCTAGTACGGTACAGAGTCTTGTCATTGTTTTATGGAGGACGGTTTCTACAAAGCCATAAGGTTAATACTTACCCTTTCTCTGAGGAGCCTGTAGACAGGGGAAGAACTTCATGACAAAGTACTCAGGAGTGATAGAGCAGAGAGAGTCCCACACTGGGCATCTTTAGACAGAACAGAAAGTGGTCACTGAAATGTGTTTTGGCACTATTGTATAGCTACGCATGTCTCCTCATGAAAAGAGATCCATTTGGTCAACCATGATCATAGTACACCTGCCTTACATTCTCTGCATTGGGTTCCCATAGAGCAATAGACTGAATTTAAGATGATGTTGCTGGTTTTCAGGGCCCTGAATAGGGTTGCCCCCCGTGGTGGTTTTTTACCTGACACTCCCATAGGCTAAAATGTAAGTGTCAGGTAAAAAACGACTTAAGGTGGCAGCCCTAGCCCTAAAAGGTATAGACGCTGGCTGTATTTGAGACCTGCTCCTGGAGCCTCATACTGATGGTTATCTGCTCTCAGAAACCACTTGACTTTCGGGGATCCTACCATCAAGCTTTAACTCGGTGGGTGATTGGGGTTTTACTGCTGCAGGCCCTGCCTTCAGTGTGGAATTCACTCCCTCCAAATGTTCATCTCAGTTCCTCCCTCCTCACCTTTAAAAAGCACCTGAAGACTTACTTATTCTTCAGGTGCTTTTAGGATCCACTGCTTGTTTCCCTTAATGTGTTTTTTCCTCCCATGTTACCTTCCCCTTTTAAATCGGTTTTTACACAGCTTTAGATTTTAAATGGATTTTATATTTTATTATTTATTTATGCTGTGATGCTCCCCAAGCAGCATTTGGCAGGGAGTGGAGAGCACCATAAAAATTCTCTGTGGACGCTTTTATCTGATAACATCCTATAATATAGCTCTTAGGGGGGAGTGGGTTTACCCTGGGTTGTCCAGGGGTAAGCCTCCCAGGTAAGCCTCATTTCACCCTTAGAAATGAAAAAGCCTTAAGTATGTATCCCATTTGCTACAGATGCAGAATTATTTCCAGTGGCATTGTTTCAAGCACTTGTCTGATCTGTGCAGTGGGACTCTTGCTATAGCCTCTGTGGACTGTTTTGCAGACTACAGGTGTTTCCATTTGTTATCCACCCCATGGGTGGAGTAGCTAAGGGGTGGGTAGAAATGCATGTTGACTCCCATAGCCGAGAGTCCACACTTAATGCGAAATGTGTGGACACCCATTGGCTCTGCTGTCAGCAGCCCAGGTTGTTCTTTAGATTGCTGTCATTCTGTCAGCAGCACCCCAACAGAGATGCAATTGACAAACTGAACCAGCTAAAATTCAGTGGGAACTGAGCTTCCTGCTTGACTGCTGACAGCCAAAGAATAGGATACCCCATCTGCAAGGTATTCACTGTTGATAATCTGTCAGGTAGGGAGCTCAGCCCCCACTGAATTGCTTGAAATTGTCCAGGCTGCCCTTCCCATGGTCATTTTTACTCTGCTGCTACACAGAATTGCTTGGAGGTGAAATTGACATGAGGAAGTAGAGTCTGGTCAACTTCATCAGCCTCCAAAGGTTTCTGCACAGAGTCAGAGTGAGCTCCCTGCTCCCCACATGACAGGCAATCAACAGGGGACAGTGAATCTCTTGAGGATGAAGTTCTCTGTCCCCTGTTGTTCAGCTCTCATGCAGGAAACAGGCTGCCCAACCCACATCTCTTAAATTGGCCCAATCCATGGCTTACAAGCAACATGCTGCTTGCACCAGCTCACTAAGCAAATGCAAAATACTGGAAGTGGGGGGGGAGGAAGGAAGGAGTGTGGGTGGGTGGGTGAGAGAGACCACACTCCTGCCTGCCAGAATTGGCAAGGAAAAGTTTAAGATGTGACCGGCATTTCTGAGTTTATATATAGATAGGTTATATAGTTTAAAATATATATAGTTTCATTTGATTTTCTTCTTACTTACAACTTTAGAACATAATCTATTTTTAGGATTTATTTATTTATTTTACCTTATTTATTTATTTATTTATTTATTTATTTATTGACTTTCAGAATAAAGTTGTGGCTCACCATTAATCATGAACTTCGAAAGTTGTTTGCAACTGCAGAAAAGGGTTAGAGACCACTGCCTGAGAGGCTTGATGCAATTGACCTGTGGAATTGACCGTGGTCATTTTCACCAAGACTTATCTGCACACAGCATAGGCTATATGTCAGAAAAGGTATGTGTAGGGGACTCCACGCTTTTCAAAGAGCTGCTCTCATGCATCTTTCCCATAGCAGGACACACGTTTCCACAAATGCACATTATGCAAAATGAAGGAAGAAAAGGAATGGGCAATGTTATGTGCAGTAATACCCTACTGGTCCTGGGACTCTATCTGTACATTTGAATTAAAAACCCTAATTGCAATACCTTTTCCATTCCTTTGTGTTTTACATAGGGTGATCAAGGGGACATTGGCCCAAGGGTAAGTACGAATACCATTCGTTCATTTTTCTCAAACATACCACGGTAAAAACTATTAAGATAAATAGTAGCAGATTCCCTTTATACTGGTAACTGAAAACTATGATGGAAAAAGATGTAATAAGCATTTAATTCTTAGTATTGATCTGTGGGTATCAGGATTTTAGATAATTATAGTCTTGGAATATGAAAGGTTATAGAAACCATATATCTATGTTTCAGGGTCACTTTTTAATTTATTTTCCATAGTAGGTTTCCTTTCCTCTTTTGCATTAGGAGCTTAAAAATACAGCGACAACAATAGCCTTCAAGTTTCACTTCAACATTACTTATAAAATAAATAAAATAAATAAAAAATTGTATGTATTTTACCAATTTGCTTGGTAGCACTTGGAGATCTTACTTGAAATGTGGTCCCCACTATACTAGGCATCGTACACACAGAACTAAAAGATAGTTCCTATGGAGCTTAACATTTACAGTTATAATTTTTCAAAGGAGCCTAAAGCAATTGTCTTCTAAAATAATATCGAAAGTAAATGGTTGCTCTTCACCCTAATAGCCCAGCCCAAGCATGTAAATTAATGAGCTGGTAGTAGGTACAATAAACAGAAAAGAGCAAAAAGTAGCATTGATAAAAGTCTTACTATAAAATTGCTTCATCTTGTCTGCTTTTGGTTCTTGTCTACATGTAGGTTGAACCATTTACCTAAAGATATCCATTTGATCCATTTAACTAAATAGACACAAATTTCCATATGAGCATTCTTCTTTTGGTTTTAGAGTAGCTTGTTTTGGCTGAGCTTAGTTTCATTGAAAGCAGAAAGAACCTGTTTGACTTTTCTTGACCTAAGTAAATCTCACCCAAGTTTTATAAAATGTCATGGGTTACTTCTGATTGAGGAGCAGAGTGTGTATAAGCTGAGCATGGTGAAAAAAATAATCTCTATCCTTACCTATTAATGATACATTTTGAAAATGGCTTCTGTGAACTAGAGGAATAAAATTATAATTAGAATAGATTCCTATAACCCTGCTAATAACTGGTGTCCGTGTTCCAGTCAGAGCATAGCTACTGGTTGCAGCAGTTGTAAGTGAATTAAATCAATTAAAATTCTAGTATGTGAACATGTGAAATGGAGTGGTGCTGCCCCTCCATTTCAGGTATGTCATGAAATACATAGACGTTGTTCTGTTGTGGTAATGAAAGGTTTAATCTTCTCTCTGCCAACCATGGCAATGGGATACGGCAGCAGTAGTTACCCCCTTACCACTCGCAACCCTGGGAGCAGGCCCAGCTCTTGCCCAGCTGCGCACCTCTGAGGTGCGGGGCGGACCAACGCCAGTGCACGGTCAGCCCCAGGGACCCTGGGACACCCACACAATCCCCATGCCTGAGAGAAAAAGACAGACCTTCTAAAGCAGCCAGAACGGACAGGGAAATGAAAAGAGAGGCAGGGAAAGGCACGGCCAAAGGACCGCAGAACAGGCAGTTCAGGGCAGGAGCTGGTGGAAGCCACAGTCCCTGCAGGCACCAGACCCGAAGGTGCCCAGGCAGCAAGCAGCAAGACGTCCAAGCAGAGCATAACCAACCAGATAAGGGATGCCCTGTGCCACCACATGGTGCACAAGGGGAAAGAGAACAATGAGCCCTGATCCCCAAAACAATGGGGCCAGGAATCCTATGTAAATAAATGTCTGTAAAACCCATGTAAATAAATGTACATAAACCATTACCAGTGTGTCCATGTTCCTCCTACTGTGCCGTCATGCTTCCCACCTTGCCATGATGCCATCACGCTCCAGTGATGGTGGGATACTTGAACGTGCCTGGAACAATGGACGTGTGGGTACAAATATATACTGAAAAGGTGGGTGCTCTTACACACACTTTTCACCTATACAGGAGAGTGCAGAACTCACTCCCCCCCTTCAACCCACCAAGACCAACAACAGTAATAAACAACAACATATTTTATCAAATAAACAATAATGAACAATAACATTAATACAGGGAATAATAATAGAACAACAGGATAACTTATGCAAAACCAGACATATAAAGCTACCAAAACACAGTTCAGGGGCTGGACCGCTTTTCCAGTGGGTGCTCTGAGCTTGTGGAGCTGGTGGCAGATGTGCTGCACTTCTTAGATGTCTATCGGCAGGCAGACCATTGCAAGAGTGTTCTCTTGCTGCTGCTCCCGTAGCTCCCAAACTGTAAAACGTGAAGACAAATGGTGGGTTACACTTGGGTTGCCTGAGATGCAGTTCCAGCTAGCATATATTCTGCCAAAACCATGCACCCTTATTGAGAGATGGAATGGGGGCTGTTGGCCAGGGCCTCTCACAAGAGACCCATAGCCCTTCCCAACCCTGAGGGCTGGTGGGGATTTCGCTACTACACAGGATACATGCTGTCCCTAGTCAGTGCAGGAACTGTTACCCTTTACTCAGGACCCCAACATAGGGGGCCCGGGTAGCTGGAATGGAGATAGATTGGGAGAATCCATTCGGGATAAGTGAGTTGAGGCCCCGGATATGTTGGATGGAAAGGGTATGGTGGGATTTTTTCCCTCCTTGCTCCTTTATCAATAATGTTACTTTTGTGTAGAATGCAAGTTGTAGGTAGTTGGGTGTTTTCATGAATAGATGGTTGGCTTACCAATGGTCCTTAGGTCCTGGCATGTCAAACAAAGCAGGACTGCGCTCCTCGACAGCTCCATTGCTATTATCAGGAGCAGCTGTAGGTGTGTTTCATCCACTGGGGATGTAGAGAGAAAAGGGGTGCAGAGTTTGCAACTGTGGTGGTGCATAATACTTGGTTGGGTCACAACATTTGGCCACTCCAGGCTCTGCACCACAATGTGTGCCCCCCACCTGTGGCAGCTGGTGTCCCCACCCTCCATCTTCCTGCTGGTCTGGCTGCCAGCCCTGCCTTACAGTGCCCTCCCACCCGATGGTCACACTCACTACTCCCACACAAAGCTGGTGTGTCCTGGTGCTGTTTCATAGGGTCCCTATTGTTCTCCCAGGCACCTGTGCACATGGTATAGGGCGACTGTCATGGACTTGCATAGCACTCCATGGCTGTACTTGCCTGTGGAGACAGTACAGGGGGGATACCAACTAGTGGCCTCCCATTGACTGCCAGACCTGCCTGCGCCCTTCTGGGGGCCATGATCCTATCTGGCTGGACTAGCTCCTTTCCTCCATTGCCCACAGGTCCTGCTCCTGCTTCTCCACTATCCCCCAGGACATCCTTGATCACTGGCCTCCCTTCTCCATGGGAGAGGTTTGGGTGTATGACCAATGCATGTTTGGATTTCACGCTTGACCTTTAAGGGCTGGGGTGGTGTTGGGGAGCCAAGGTGGCCATGCTCACTCAGGGAGCCGCTCCGGCCATTTGGTCCACCAACATCTGTGAGCTGGGTGGGATTGTGTTTGGCTGGGGCTCACAGGCCCGTCTCTTAGATTGTAAGCCCTAGGGCAGGGACCATGTCTATTCAATTAATTTGTAAAGTGACAGGTACATTGCTTGCACTATATAAATGCTTGCTAATAATAATAAATAAATAATAAGAAGTGTCCTGTGTTTTCCTTTTGCCCTGGGTTTGGCCAGCTCCCTCGGCAAGATATGCTCCAAGGCGTTCTGAAGTGCCACCTATGCTTTGCACATCTGGTGGTCGCTCTTCAAACGGACAGGCAGGGCCAGACTTGGGAATTTTGCGCCCCTAGGCCCTTCTCAGGCTGCTGCCCCCAAACCAAGCCCCACCCCCAAGTTAAGCCCTGTCCCCACGCTGCATGTTCATGGGTGGGGGAGCCCCATGTGAACGATGCGCCATACGCACCTCCAGTGAGTGAGGGTGCATGCGCACGCCCACCTAATACACATCCCCACTCCCCCCCCCCACTCGTCCCCATGCACGGAGCAACGGGGAAATGGCAGTTGCTCTGTGGGTGCGGATGAGTGGGGATGCATGTGCACGCCCCACCCATGCACCTGTGTGCCCATGGACTCCTCCACCCGGTGGAGCCGTGTAAAAAGGATCTGTGAGGAGCCACTCAAAGAAGAACAGAAAGTTGTACCTTGTAAACAAGGTTCTTCAAGATGGCTCAGAACATTCTCACAACACCCACCCTTCCAGCGCCGCATGGAATTTTTTTTCTTATATTCCTAGAAAGAGTTGGAAGGAACTGTCCTTCTGAGGGGGAGACTGCTTTGTATACTAGAGAAGCTCGAGACTATCATGTGGTCTATCATTTGAATATGGTGATCATGCCATGCACAACCCAGTTGTGAGAATGTTATGAACCGTCTCGAAAAACTTTCTTTACAAGGCAACAACCTTCTGATCACGCGCATGGGGAGGAGTTGTTCGTAAACAAACAGCTTTATTTCCCTGTCCGATTCCGTTGCTGCTGCAGCGCTACTAGCAGGCAGACGGCAGAGGCAGGTGAGGGGTGGGGACCCGGGCAGCAGACTTCGGCTGCATGCAGCAGCCTCCAGCCGTGCAGGGAAAAAAGAAAAAAAAGAAAAACTGGTGCCAGGATTGCGCCCCCTAGAAAACACCGCCCAGGCCTAGGGGGCCTGCCCCTAAGTCCGGGCCTGCAGACTGGTCAACTTGGGGGGTGAAGAGGGCTGGTGTGGGCAAAAGCAGAGCTGCTGTTGTCTGTCTGTTTGCACCGATAGTTCTGGGTCCTTCTTTTAACACAGTCCCTCCTGCAGTCAGGTCCTTTTAAGTGGGTACCTGCTCTCTAGGTTCTTTTAGCCAGGCACAATCCCTCCTGCAGCCAACTATGAGGCAGAGCACTCTCTGGCTCCTGCCTCTACTCTCGTAGTTTGTTCAGGCCTTGGTTGAGGCAGAGCCCTTCTCAGGTCCTGTCTCCTGGAGCTCTGTCTCCCCCTGCACCCTTCTTAGTGCCCACTAGGGTGTGATTCTTTAGTCACCAGCGCACTTGTACCTTTCAAGCCAGCACTACCATCTAAAAGGGCCAGACTCAGGCACCCAGCCTAACCCTGCCACAAATACTAATTTATCTTAAGGTTTAGATGGTGTCATTGGTATAACTTACCTGAGCATCATCTGATTTTTAGTGGGTATATATAAACTCACAACACCCCTGTCAGCAGCGTCATAAGTAGAGGGCATGGAAAGGAAAGTCACCCCAGCGGTAAGCCCAATCAGAATGCGCTATGGCAGGTTCACTTGTTCAGGGGCAGGCCTGCAGCAACCACTGCACTACACCAACCTTTCCGTTTTCCCCATCCCTTACAGTTAGCCTGAGGCCAGGTCTCATGGTGTGTCCCTATTACCCTAGTGCATAAGTTGTCCTTGTCCCGTCCCCAGGGTCAGGGATAGATTCTTCAGGGCATATTGCCTTAGCATCTGGGGTAGAGGGACCTGCTAGTGAGCCCATAATGTGACATTACAGCTCTGCCTGTGAGGTAGGCAAGTAATATTACTACTTGCGTGAACACAATTAAATGAACACTTGTTTATTTTTGTAGTATTATTGTATGCTTGTATGTATTTATTATTATATTATTATTTTGTAATATTTTTACAACACCGTCTGTGAAGCTTTTTATGAACACAGTGTCATCTGTGTTGTGTATTTTGCGCTTTGAACACCAAAACAATTTTCAGAAAACCACATGGGCCTAGTATAAGATCGAGACACTATATTTAGCAAAACACGAACAACAGGCAACCCTAACTATTTACATACCCCTGCTCTTGAATATAAATATACAGGAAGCTTGATTACATGGCTCTCAAACATGTTAAAGGAATTCTGCCTCCAAAATTATATACTTCTATACATTTCTGTTATACACTGTAGACTGGCACAATGCTTCAAAGGAAAATGGAAAATTAATTTGCAGAGTTCCCCGTTTCCCCTCACAAAGCTGTTCATGAACTCTTGCTGTGATGAAGGGCCTTGTGAAACATGTTATGCAGATGGAAGGCTTTCTGTGTGCATCATGAAGAGAGGACAGCTCCTTTTTGTGACAACACTGAACCCTTTTAGTATTAGAATTGTAGACAGGTTAAGAGCTTGGAACAGGGATGGCTTTTGCACCAATCCTGCACTGTGATCCACATGTGCCACTGTTGGGCCTCCTGTAGGCACAGTGGTCTACCTGGTTTCATACTATTTTGTGCAGGGTAATGGAGAAGTACTCATGACTGTAGAAAGACAAGCAAAAAAAGAATTTAGTGTCTGCTGATGTCTGATTCAGAAATGACTTCCTCCGTTTTAGGGACACTTGTAGCCATGGATTAAATACAAACCCTCTTTCATGGGTTGAACCAAAAATGTCTTATGTACCCCAAAAAAGCCCCAAAGCGATGCATAGATGTTAATTGCACCTGAGCAACATGCATTTAGAAGTGGAAGTGTCCATGTTATGAAATATGTTCCCCAATTTTTTAATGTGTTGTGTCCCTAGGGAATCCTTGGCTCTGATACATCAACAGCGCTGTTAAGTAATCAGATTCTGGCGGTCAAGGTTTGTGGCTCACAAAAAAGATCAAATGTCTCTGGGCTTCTAAGACACTTATTGGCTGCTCAGCACCTCTGTTCTCTCTTCCTGTCTATGAGAATTCTTTCCTTTGATATACCATCTGGACTGAATTAGTTTTTATTTCCTTAACTTAGTCTTTATCATCTCTTTGGCTTCAGTGGTAGCTTTATTTCCTAAACTTGTTTCCTGACTTACAGAGGAAGACATGTATTAAAGATTCTACACTCTGTGACGATAAAAAGGAATAATAATTGGAGATGCCTCCGATAAGATCTGCCCTGTAAAATAAAGGCAATGGGGAAACCCTACATTTAATGCAAAGAAAAATCCCTAAATTTCTTTTTGGTAGTTTATAAACCAGGACAGTGCTATTTGTGACAAAACCTAAGTGCTGCTGCTGCTGCTGTTGGAAACTTTTGTTACCAAAAAAATACAACCTGGGATACTAAATAAGACACACCCCTATTAACCAACAATACCATACAAATCCCCAAAAAAGGAGAGATACCAACTAAACTTCAATACAAATAATGAATCACAAATAAAATAAATATTATATCCAAATTAACTCATATACAATCAAATATTATAGTGAGATCTTGAAAAAGTCGCAAAAACAATCTTAAATATTGAACAACCAAGAACAAATGGCAGAACAAAATGAATATAGAATATAGAGTCTGTTAGTCCAAACAAATCACAGTAAGTCTTCATGAAGAGTGCATAAACAGTTGCTCTTTCGGGCTTCATCATAAGGAGGTGTCCTATCATTTTATAATAAAACTGGACAAAGGGCTCTAGCATCAGCATTAAAAGTTTATAATTCTAAAGTTTCAAATCAAATCTTTATTAGGCACTGGCTTCCGCCATGGCCAATACATAAATATATAAATTATAAATAAATACAACCCAATAACCTTAAATATATAATTTAAAACAACTTATACAACATAAAAACTCCATAAAATATAACTGTAGATATTAACCATAGTCAATATATAATGTAACAGTTCCCAATTCAATTCATAATATTTGGGTATCCTCCATAGCAAAATTCTAAAGTTGATTCACTCCTACTCTACGGAGCAGAAGTATGGGGTGGTGATTCTAAAGAGTATTCAAAATTAGATAGGCTTTCTAATTATTTTTGAGATGTTTATTATCTCTGCCTCATTCAGTCTCCAGAGGCTTATTACAAACTGAAACAGACCAAATTAATGTTGTTACAAAAGTCCAATTTACGCCCTCCAATATGACCTCACTGACATAAATGTCATTATTGACCCTAGTTTGCTTATTTTATGTATTTATTTATTTAGATTTATACTCCACCTTTTTAATGCTGTTTTATTCAGTTTATGCTGAAGTTGGAAAGGGATCCCTGTAACAACTAGGAAGTTCTCAAAATGAACTTAAACCGAGCTAGCTGCAAAATACAAACAAATATACCCAGAGCATTAGGAATTATGGCAGCTACTGAATTTGTAAGAAGCAGGAAAAGAGTACAACAGAAGCAAAATCAAATGGCAACTAGACCACTCTTAGCTGTGCATTTAATCAAATTAAAATAAATATAACTCACATTTACTGGAAAATAAGATAAAGGCCCTTTTCACACAGACACTCTAACACTGGGTGATTTCAGACGTTACGAGATCACAGTCAACCACGATCAATTACCGGTGGTGGCTGTGATTCCGGAATGTCTGTTGGGGGGGACGGATGTTCCCCCCCCCCAGATGTTACCACGGCGTGGAATTACATTCACCACGCGAGCGGCCGAAGCGGCGGGGCCGGAGGCCATCACGTGTTGAATGTAATTCCACGCCGGGGTGAACCCCGGCGTCACGTCTGGTCGGGCACCACGGCCCGGGATCACCGGCGGGATCCCGGGCCGTGGCGAATCCGGCCCGACGCGGCGGCCTCATTGGCCCCGCCGCCCGCCCGTCTGTCTCCCCAGAGGGCGGGCGGCAGGGCGCATGGAGGGGTCAGGGCCATGCGGCTGCACGTTGCGCTGCGCGGCCCCACCCCCTCCCAGATTCCCCGCTGAGATCCCCCCGGCACGTCTGATACAGCGTGACGGGGTCATCTCGGCGGGGAATGGATAGGGTGTTTTCGGTATGAGGCCAACGGGCCCCGTAACGTCTGAAAACACCCACTGATAAAATGGGTGTTACTTTTTATTATACATGTTGCAGGACACCCATAGAGCAGCCCTGCAACATGTATAATAAAATGTAACACCCATTTTATCAGTGTTAGAGTGTCTGTGTGAAAAGGGCCAAAGATATTCATTGTAGTACTGTGTTTGCATAGCACTGGTGATATATGGCTATATATTTCCTGGATTTTAGCAGTGCACAAGGTCTTGATTCTGATCACCTATGCACTGAGGTAAATCAGAAGTAACTCCATTGGGTCAATGGTGCACTGGCGTAAAAGAAGTATAGGGAGAAGCGTATCAAGTTTGAGGGCGTAACATATTTTTACAGTTGCCTTGCTACAGCAGCCATCTGTGTTGTGGGGGGTTTTTTGTTTTGTTTTTTTAAAGAGACTGAAAATGTTTTAGTTTTAAACCACTGCATAATAATCATAATTTATTAGCGGCTCCAGCTTTCGCTATGGCCCTCATTTACAAAACCAAATTTACAAGACTCACATAAAAGAAAAACAGTCTAAACAATAAATATTGGGAACAGTTAATCAAACTTACCATGCAGTACATCAAACCAATTTTACCTTCCAGTAATATAATTTATATTTAATCATCTAACATCTTATAAAGTTATACAATTACTAAATCGTGACCAAGTGTGGTGATGCGAGAGTTGTTTGAACTGTTTCAAATGCCTTAGGCAACATTATACAAATAGCATATCAAGCAACTATTGCTAATACCAAAACAGGAATTCGAACTTAGGTTGTATTTAGTATGACATTATTAGCCCTAAGCTTTGATTTAATTTCCATCCTTCTTTTCAATGCTAACCAGAGGAACCACTGAAATATCTAACTTCTCAAGTGTATTTCACTATTTTTTCATTCCTTCCAGGAAAAAAAAGACTCTGGCTAGGTTTCCCAGTAGCGCTGCTGCAGGATGAAAAGGCTGATTGCGTTGCCTCTAAATGACATCCTAGTCCAGGTGTTTTTTAGTTTGGGATTGAAGGAATAAATCTCATTTTAAACTAAATGTAATTTTTTCCTGCATATAAGACTTAGATATCTGATAAAGGCTGGTGTCTTTTGCGGTCATTCATGTGCTCCTGCAAACTTCACTGGAGCCATTGTGAGTCTTTTTGTTAATGTCAGTGGCTTTGTAGTAAGCCCCCAAAATCTAATATTATCTTTAGAAGGAGTAAACTCTGTGACCCCAGTGTAAGCTTTCCCTTTCTGCTGTTGACAAAATTATTCCTTTCTTCCTTTTATCAAAATTGATGGTGTTGCTAGTGCAAAATGTCTACCCCATTCCACCCGAGCGCTGGCTGTATTCAGTGGGCAATGATTTCATCCCTTTGGTTACAGTCCCCAAGCCTCTTACCCTGGAATGGTCCCATTGACCTTTATGGGATTTCTCCAGTGTAAGTGATTTGAGGATTGTGGATTATAATGTACAATCTACAGAGCTTTTCGATCTTTCCGTATGAAAGATGTTGCATACATTAAATTTCTCCATCCTGTCTTGTTTTGCCTTGCTTTTCTAAAAAATATCAGCTTCATGGAAATGGGTGTGATGAAACACTCAAAATCCTATATGGGAAAAGCTGCTCATTTCCTTCCCAATTTAGCTGGCAGAATTAGGATTCCTGCTTTATGCATAAAGAATAGACTGGAAGGGCAGATAAAACTCATATTTTTCTATATTTAATGCAGTTATAAGTATATACAGTAATTAAGACTACACAAATGCAATTTAAGCATTTGTATGTAAACAATATTCCATGTGGCTGGGACTTTGGCTTTGGCCTTAGGAATGCTTTTGAATGTAGCACTTAGCTCTAAGACAAAATGTATTGTCTCTAATATTTAGGCATTTAGCTAAATTGACCCTCCAGATCCCTCAGGTAAATTTTAGCATCTTAGCCTAGATTTTGTTCTAAGTTTCCATTGGCATCCTAGAGAAATCTTGAGGCTTTGTTTAATAATTTGTGCCTTCTCTTTCTTCAAACAGCCACCATCAAGTGGGCTCACTCTTAACAAGTTCATCCATGCAAGTCACAATAGAGAAATGTCTAAGAAAATGCAGCTCTCTCACTTTTCTGAAGACTTACAAATACTGAGGCTAAAAGAAATCAGCAATGAATGGCACCATTTGTTTGAGCAGACAGTTTTCCATCATATGGTTGTGATATCTGATAAAGGCCAAAGGAAAAGAGAATGTATTCATATTCATTTTGGCCCCTGAAATAATAAAATGTATTTACGTTCTAGAGAATCACAGGAATATATTTTGTTGAAATAATGTCCTTGATCTCTAATGAAACACTGGAAAGAATGGGTTGAGACTTTTTTTTTTTTTACACTTGGCACCTCAAAACGCCTTCTTTTCCATTTTGTTAATTGAAAGACCTTCATTCTCTTACTACTTAACAGGCCTTCTACTGAGTCAAAGATCTTAAAGCTATCACTGTTGCTTTTTTCTTGGTTATTTCTTCCTGCTTCACTTCTTTATTCCTTAGTGCAGTTACTTTGTTAGATAATGCAAATTGAACCTTTTAAATTTTACTTTGTCACCGTAACTTTTGACTTGACTTCTTGGTCTTTCCTGCTGTATGCCCCATTCACCTGGCTAGATGGCTTTTCCTCGCCTCAATCACGGATTTCTCTCTAATGACCAGCATGTCTTTAGCCGACGAATCCTAAAGGTAGAACCATTTTTAATCTGCTTCTCTTCTTCTGGCTTGCTGTGCTTCCTTCTGAGTTATTTCTCTGTTTCTAATCATGGCTTATCCCTGCCTTCAGTTGTCAATACAATGAGCCGAATACAAGGCTTTACACAGGCAAAATCCCTATCAATTTTAGTGAGAGTTTTGCCTAAGCTGGAAGGGAGTGAAAGCTAAGCCTGTCAGGATTTGGTCCTTGGCACTGAGTGGGGTCTGAAGAAGGGTTAGGCTACAGTTCTGACACTGCTTACAAGCTTGTAACTATTGTCATGACTGCAGCTTTATATTATCTAGGGCTGGCCTTACCACAGAGCAACCTGGGGTGACTGCCCTGGGCTCCACTATTTTCTCTGCTTCCAGGCTCCCACACTACCCACATTTTCACCAGAACAGGATCCCCACTCCCTCCCAATGGGGCCTGAAACACAACCACCTCCTAGGGCCCCATGGAGAGTGTCCCTGAGGGGATGATGCTAGGGTGACCAGACATGCAAACTTTAGAGGACACTTACGAGAAACACAGGTTGCCGAGCTGCATTGGCTCTAATGCAGCCCTGCAACCCGTGTTTCTCATAAGTGTCCTCTAAAATGTTCATATCGGGCCACCCTAGGTGGCACCCTGCATTTTGTCTTCACCCTGGGCTCTGCAAATTCTAAGCCCAGCCCCGCAGTTTTAGTATTTTTATTGAATTTTATTATGTATTTTTGGTCTTTGGAAGCTGCCCCAAGATGCCGTAGGCATGAGGGGGCAGCTAATAAATATAAAAATAAAATAAAATAAATAAGCATTGCATATATATTGTACTTGCACCATATGAACGAGAGAAGTAACGGCAAAATAAAATAGGTTCTGTGCCATACTTTAGCTCCTTACTCCTATTTTTATCTGGAGAAAATGAATGGATTTTTTTCCCTGAACAGAGACATAAAAAACACGAAATATGGTCTTTAGGTTTTGGTCTCTGATTCGTGGATGGATGACACTCAACACAAAACGATTATCATCTCGTTCAGACTGGTATCCTGTGCAGATATTGTTAAGAGATTTATGATCCAGTCTTTGCATGGAGATTTCCACTGCTGCCTCCACATGGAACAATCAGTTTCCATCTTGCACTGCTAGAGACTGGTAGTTGTTTTTCACTAGTGGGTCAGTAGCTGATCGTCTGAGCAGATCTGGAGCAATTCTCGTTCTAAATGAGACTTTCTAGATGTCTGACTGATACTGGTGTATGCAAAATCCTTGAATCTCAAAACTGTAAATGGAGAAGTGTGCTCATTTTTTCTTTAGCTACTGGCAAAGTATGGTGCAAGTTGAATATTTTCATTATCATTCTGGTGTAACATAGGGACATCATAATATATAGCGTGATGATAGAGATTACTAAATATGCAGTAGTAGCCCTGCATTTGATATAAGGGACAGTATCAAGCGCACACTGTTATATTTGGGTGGTATTATTGAATTAGTTTTTTCTATGTTCCTACTTGCAATAAGATCCAGTCGAACAGGGCTTACGCATTCCTAGTGGAAGCTAATGGGCTAAAACCTGAATAAGAATTGGGTAAAACAAAATTGAATGCAGCGCCCAGTGAAACAATAGGAAGTTTTACCTGAATGGGAATCGCACGAGTGGATTGTTAAGCTGTTGAAGTTGACAGAAATTCATGTAAAATAAAATCTTGTCAATTGGAGTTGCTGCATTTTTAGTATTATTATTTTTAAAAAACAAAAACAAAATCTATCTAGGTGCCTAAAATATAAACTAATTTTAGGCACCCAGTTTTGAAAATCTTGACCATGATTCCTATTGTTGAATTCAGGTGACCACTCACTCTGAAATGAGAGAAACCTGCATGCAAATAAATCTTTAAGGGCAGACTTCTTTTAGATCTGCACAGCGGCTTTGTGCTTGCATCAGCGATGGAATCTGCCTAGCAAATCTGATCAGGGAATGCTATCCTCTATATATAGTCCTCTTGATGAGACAAAATAGTGATTGACATCATGCCTGCCGTGCAGTTGCCTCTTTATGCAGGTTCTCACATTTGTCTCTTATTTAAAGAAGCAAAATTCTTCAGTAGCCTCCAGTAATTTCCCCAAACAAACCACGTATTTTTGCTATCCATTGTTTGTGACTGTTACAGCAGAATGCTGTAGCACTTTATTATTAGTCTGATGACTTGAGTATACCTTTAAAATTATCTGCCTAATTATTACTGTGCATGAAAGACAGAGTAAGGCAATATGTAAGAGCGATTAGAAAAAGCCCTGCCCCCTCTCAACCAGTGTTCACATGGGTGCCATTGCCTATACAACCTGACTAGCTGTTTGAAAATATCAACCACCAATATTAGTTAGCTCTGAAAACATTTACTGGTGACATATCATTGGTCCATTTAGCACAGTGCTTACCAAGCTTTTGTCTGCATGACCCCATTTTGAAAATTAAATCTATTCCTTAATATTTCTGCAACCCAGACAGCCACAAAGAATGCAAAGTATATCAAGTATCAGTTAGGGTTGCACCCCCTTCCACAGATGGCACAGTCCCATCTGGTGTCACAACCCATAGTTTAGGAAGCTCTGCCTTAGCAAGTCCTGAGCTAGTTTGCACATTGCCCCATGACATGTCATTTCTGTTATGTTTGGCAGTTTATCTTTTCATATTACAATGTTTGTCTAAACTTCTTACAGGGCGATCCAGGTAAAGATGGAGCTGCTGGCCCACCGGGCCCTCCAGGACCACCAGGAGCAAGAGGACCCCCTGGAGACACAGGAAAAGATGGTCCAAGGGGACCCCAAGGCCCCCCTGTAAGGAACAGTAGATACAGAGCCTACCTATTTAAACCATAGTTTTGTGCTTTCTGATGATACTCACAATGTATCTTAGCCAGAGGGCTCCTGACACAGGACCAAAGCCCATCCTTCACCATGTGAAGGTATCGGTGGGAAAACATGGTATAGAGAGCAGCAGCATTATGCTTCTTTTCAAGCAATTGGGAGCAAGAAGAAGTGAGCTAACCACAGCCACTACTACACTGTGTTGTGTAAATGGCTTTGTCTAGCAATACGGAAGCCTACCAACCTCTCAGCTGGCTAGTAGGCCTGTTGCCATAAGCAGAACTCACTAGCATGTTTTTAAAAGTGCACCCCAGTATGCTGTGAAGCAACCTGCCACACAGTGAACTGACTCTGGTCACTGTTGTGGCCAGCACTGTTCACCACTTTAGCGTCTAGCAGTGTAGCAGGACTTAGCTCACCCCAACTGAGTTTCTCTTCACTCCAGCAGGAGAATGACCAAAGAGCTGTTTCTATTGAATGCAACCTGACAAGCAGTTCTTACTCCATTTCCTAAGGTGACATTTCCTAAGCAACATCCATGCGGTCTACTTACCAATCTCTAGCGGAGTGTCTTCCTGATTGGAAGAATGGCAACTTCTCAATAAGTATGCAATGTAGACAGTGAGAGAGAGGTCTAGGGTGCTCTTACATGTGACATTACCTATGTAGCAAATCATTACGTTGCACACACAGTCGCAGGAGCGACTGTTTGCATGTCCCCCACATTCAAAAACATGAGAGTCTAGGCACATACAGGTGTGAAACCACCTGTAGTGGTATGAGCAAGAAAAAGAGTCCAGATATATTTTAAAAGTATTTTTAAACAAATGCTTATCTCTTCACTCACTCCTTCACCTGTCAATTTCAAAACCTCCAAGGCACTGACAATTAATTTAAAAATTTGATTGCTGTCAGTCTCTGAGTTTTTCAGGGTTATTTCAGAAAACAATGTAACCTTTCAGTGGTTATGGTTATACTTTGACCATTTGGGAGGATTTGTAACTTTGAGGGGCAAATATTCACAATGAGCTTCACTGAAATGTTGGTTATCTTTATGTTTCCATAGGGTTCAAAAGGAGAGCCAGGAGATGCTGGTATGATGGTTAGTATTCAACCTGCAATATTTAATGCCAACACTAATGACATTAATTTTGCCTTCCTAAGCATGGGATACTTTCCTAGCTCGTACGTTCATGTAAAAGTTGGCTTGGTTGTACTTTCTGCCCCCATAAGAACATATATCAAATTCCTTTGTCTCTGACATTGCTTGCTAACTAAGACACAACATAGTGCTATCAGTTAGCAAAAAAATCTGCTATCTAGTTAAGCTGGACATGTCCCAAGATGGACAATTGTCACGTTTAGAAAGCTGTCCAGGATGTTCAAACAATGGGATGCTGCCTCCAACCCTCCCAGATGTATCAGTGGCTCCTCCATCTTCAGAAGAGAAAAGGTGAGTTTGTATTCTTATAGCCATCCTGCAAACTCAGTTGTCCCCAGGCTTCTCTGTTCTGCCCTATATTACTGATTAATGGATTTTATTAATCAGCTGTCAAGATAATGTTTTGCCTTTAGTAAATGTTGATGTAGTTTTTATTTCCATCAAGAATGTTTTTGGTTTTTTATTGACATGGACATTATTGTGATCTGTGAGCATTCAGTCAGCTATAATGCAAAAATGAGTCTCACTGGAGTAAGGAGTTTGGCATGAATTTTAAGAAACAGAAGATGACAATTTGACAATACCAGCCCCATTCCTAGGAGAGAGTCTGTGCTGTTCAGGAGGGGGGGGTGGTATTAAAGGGGAAAACAGATTATATTTCCATTCCTGTTGTACAACTGTCTTTCCTTAAATTTCATTATCTGCGTCGGTCTCTTAGTACCCACTCCTCTGATCACAGACGTAGGAGAGAATGGGTATTTTCACACGAACGTGTAGGTGCTCAGCCCGAGAGCAAGTCTGGGGGTTCACCCTCACATCTGCCCGCTTGCAGCCATGCCTGAGTCCATTTTAAATGGACCCGTGGCTGCCGCAGCCCACAGTCTGCCTGCGCAGTGCCTCTCCCCCACAGCATAGCGTTGCAGACAGATTGCAATACTATAATGTTGCCAAGAGTGGGGCTGCAGTGGCTGTCTGCTGAGGCAGCCCTGCCTCTGGCCAGTGCCCAGGGTTGGACTGCCCGCTCTGCTGGCGGTGCTCTGGGATGTTCTGGAGCACCACTAGCAGGGCAGCCGCAGAGCAGGGACAGCCTGCCCTGCTTCTGCTCCACCTGCACATCTGGCAGGCTGCTCTTAAATGGAAGGAGCGAGGCAGAACCACTGTCCATATGCAGACACCCAATGAGAAGTGGTTAAATATTTGTGGTATCTCAAACCAATCAAGAATTGAACAAAGAAACTTGAACTCTTTGTAAGACCTTGAAGCACACAGTGTTGAAGTTTTGCTCTTGTTTCCTGTTCTGTTTGTGGGGTGATGGGTTGGAGGGTAAGGAGGTAATTGGTTTTCAATACCTATGTACTGCTTGCTACCCCATGCTACCTGAAGCTAAATCTAAAATTGTGCAGTAGAGTGGTGAAGGCATATCTAAAATTTGGGAAAGAACACAGAGAACTTTGTGGCAGGCATCTTGAGGAGAAGCACAAGCAAATAAATCAAAGTGAAGAAGCTAAAGGAACAACAAGGGGATTGTGCTGGCAGGAGAAGATTAATTTGTTTAAATTTCTATCCAGCCCTAGCAACACCTCATGATCAACTAAATCAAAGGCCACTGAAAAATTTAACAAGATCAACAGGGTACAATTTCCCCAGGCAATCTCCACCAAGGCCACAGGTGTCTTGGTTGCCCCAGGCCAAAGACTCAGGGCAGGTAAAACCATATAAAAACAGCATATACAAATGTAAATAAGATATGTAAAAACCCCAAGAAATCCCAACTCCTCACAAATCCTATTCCTGCCTGCCAAACATCTGGCCAAATTTTAAAAAATACATTTAAAACAAAACAAAACACATTCTCCAGAAAATGCTCAGGGCCAAACTCTGACAAACCTCCTGGGGTTGGGAGTTCATACTTGTGGAGCAGTCACCAAAAACGCCTTTCTTTGTGCCCTTGCTGTACAGACATGATGCACTGATGGAACTTGCAAGAGGGTGCTCCCAGCTGTGCTTAAAGGATGCGATGGGAAGGAAGCAGTCTTTCACATAAGGAGGCCATTAAAATAGATGAAAGAGAGATTGCCTTTTCAGTTTTGTGAAGCTTGACAAGCAGGATATGCTGCAGAGGTAGTCTTTACAGGATGATCTTGGCCCTGTTTGTTTTTTAATTGGGGTGCAGAGTCACAATACAACACAGTAAGGCTACACTCAGTGATTATACCTGGAAATCTGCTTTTTATATTTTGCCTCATGCTGACAAACCTCTCCAGACTGCCAATCTTTATTTGTGCCCTTTGCTTCTGTACGGTACACAAACGAGATCTAGTGTAAATTTGGCTGGTTGAATGTGTGTGTACTCTCAGAGGATACAGCCAGACAAGACTGGACAGAACTGATCCCCATGTGTCCCGGGGCAGGCAACGTCAGCTGCCACACTATGGGGCCAGTACAGAAAGCAGAGCAGATGGTCTTCCCCTCCACACCTTCCACCCCACCCCCGCGGGAAAACCAGGTGGGCCGCTGTTGGACATCCTGCCATGCCCAGGTGCGAACTGAGTGGTGCCCAGCCCTGCTCCACTCACCCTTCCCCAGCCCACCCACTATCCCACCCCGGCCATGATGTGGCCATGTGGGACTAGTGACTGAGCCTGCTGCTCAAAACCACCCAGCGGACCTCGCCGCAAGGCAGACAGGGACCAGGCCCATGAGCAGTGGCATGCTACCACAAGATGGGCAGCCTTACCCCACTTGATAGTGCTCTGTCCTGCGTCCTCAGGCTAGCCTCCCCGCCCTGGGGCGGGGTAAATATCTGGCACCCACTGGGCATATGAGCCACTGCATCTTGTGGCAAGGGTGCCCAACTTCGGGTAAGGCTGCCCAACTCGTGATAACATGTCATGTGGCTTCACCCAAGAGGAGCCTTGTGACCACTCTGAACCAGTTCCTGGTGCTGACCAAGTTCCCCACAATGCAGTACTGAAGAAGCACACCTGCATGAACAGAGCCTGGTGCCATCGCCAGGCATTAGACCCAGCAACCAAAAAACTTAAAGCAAGACAATCAGAAGCCATAGGCACTCACCAACCCCCTTCTCTACCTGGGCAGTGACAGGAGCTGGGAACCTCTCCTCTCCTCTAGGACTTGAGTGGAGCTACTTGACCCCTGTACAGAAAGGAAAATGGAGTCCTGAGCAGGACATAACATAGTGCCCCAGACCTGGGGCAGAAAAGCAGTGAGATCCTAGGAAATCAGTTCCCAATACTGGCCACTCTCATTGTTTCCCCTCTAGAGAGCTGGAGCTGCCTGCTGTGCCCAAGTAGTCCATGGAGTTTCCAGAGGCTGTAGGAGCCCCAACACCTGAGAAAAGGATAGGGGTATAACCAGCTCTGCAAACCTGGGGGAATCTGTGCATGAGTCGGCCATGGGAGCTCCTCCAGGATCCTTGTCAGTATTAAATAACAAGCAGTATGGGTGCAGGCACATGAGCTGCCTTCGGCAGGCTACCACACCCTGGGCAGCTGGACCACGTGATGTCCCCATTCCCCCACCACCATGTGGTGGGGCAAGCAGCTGGCTGCTATGTGATGCAACCTCAGGAAAAGGCCATGGATATGTCATGTAGCAACCTTACCCCAAATGGGGTTCAAGGCATAGCAGCCTGTGTGCCAGTGCTTGTTTCTGCCCAACCAGGTGGCGAGCTCCATAGTGATCCATTGAGCAGTGGGTGCTGTTGCCTGTCACGCACTGCCGCATCACAGCCGGGGGCAGGATTTTATTTGAGCCAAGGGAGGCAGGGCAGGGCAGGGCTGGGTGCCTGCTTGTGTGGCCAGCACTTCAGCCCACCCTGGCCATGGCAGGAGCTCTGACAACAGCCCACTCAATCGGCTTCCTCAGGCATGTAAAAAGTCAGAATTGCAGAGTGAGCAAATGTAGGACGGACGGGTATATATTTTAAAACAATCACTTTGGAGGGTGTTGTTTGCAAAACGGTTGTTGCAATGCAACACATACTCAAGGTAACATGTAAATACAACTAGTGGACCATGCCCAATTTCCAACCATCTAGTCAAGATGAGGTGAAAAAGATAAGGGGGAAGGGCTCCAGCTGGGGGATTGTACATTTTCTCTGGTCAAGAATACTGCTCCTTGGGATGCCATCTAAAGACATAGGCATGGGCTATACAAGAGTAGCTGCTCACCATGCATTCACCATCCAGAGGAATGCACATGCAAAATGCCAGCTACTTGATGTGTTGCTACTTGCCATCTTGCTGCTTGGAAAACATTTGTGCCCCCACTCAAAATATGAAAGATTCTACATGCGATAGTAAATCATGGGAGCTGTGTCTGCTTATGCCAGGGCTGAATTTGACACAAGGTCTAGAGAACCTAACAGATGTTTTTCTCATGTACAATTATATTTACAAATCGCGCTTTCATGCTGTTGTACTAACCAGTCAGCTGCTTCACCACCTGCACGTTTTTGGCAAGCATTAATGCTCAGTTTTAAAATTGGCACTGAGACCTATCATAGTATATGTGTTAATATAAAAATGCACACACACCTTCCCTTTGATCATTGTGTTTATATACAACAGAGACCCATATGTCCAGACATTTCAGAATTCTGGACCTCCATGAAGTCTCCATTACAAGCACACAGTGAGGGAGGGTTTCATAAATATCTGGACTTGTAGAATCAAGAGTCCCACTGGTGTCGGCTGTGCTGGTCAGGCAACGAAGGTGCAGCATCAGAGGCAGTCCCAGTGGGACAGACCACAGCTCCGGACGTTGATTAGTTATTAGCGCTATGTAGCTGATCAGCATTTGGAGGTGCACCTTATCCAGCTGGGGCTGGTACTGCTGCAGGTAGGGGAAGGGGGGAGACACCCGCAATCCTGGATGTTTTAGGTGTCTCTAAGACATAAGGATTTTTGGGTCTCTATTGTAAACGTTTTCTAGGTAGCTGTCAGTTTGTTACTAAGGGCCGATCCTAAACCCCCCGCACAGACATCTGTGGTTTACGTGTGGTTTGCGCATACACCACAGTCCTCATAGCAGGGTGTGTGCGTGTGTGCAGGTTGCATGGGGTTTGCGCGTACACCACAATAGTAGGGGTGTGCCTCAGGCTTAGGATTGATCCCTGAGTCTCTGTAACTTTTCATCCAGAAAACATTAACATTTAAAGGATTTTTTTTCTTTGTTGTTCATTCTGTGAATTGGATTTATATTAAGAAGATTCATTTGTTGTAATGTTCATAAGTAATGGGAGCAGATAATGTCATCCTTACTATTTTTCATAGAGATGCAAATGTTTTTCATGTATATATAAGTACTACTCTTTAATTCTAAAGAAACACACTGTTGAAACTTACTTTTAACAGGGCCTAAGGGGACCTCCAGGACTAAAGGTAGGTAAGAAGTAACTTTGTTTAACAAGTCATAAAGTTTCAAAATATTCCAGAAATCTTGAGCAGTTTGGCACAGAATTTGTTCGGGTTAACTGAATATAAGCTTCCCAGAAGGAGCTGTCCTTAAGGCTCTCAGCCAAGTTAGTAATTTGCCTTGTTCCAATGATGGCTTTTTCAGCAGGGGCCACACCACAGCCTCCAATTGTTAACTACTTTGTAATTTCAGTATTCTGCAGGCACATATTAGAAGAAAACTTAGGCCTACAGTAAATAATACTTCCACTTGAGGAGCTAATTTTGAAAATACATAAGGTCGTTAACATGTCCTTATTTATTTATTTATTTATTTATTTTGAAGGGTGAACCTGGCTTACCAGGAAAAAAGGTAAGAGATTGCGTTCTCTTCTTTTCTTTTTTGTTTAAATGTCAAAACAGCGTTAGGCGTTATGGTGAGTAGCATATTGGTCAGCAATTTCTCCCACTGACTTCCAGAAAACTATTTGTGGAGTAAGATGCTACAGTACACAATGTGGATAAGGGGCAATTTGGAAACCTGGAGAAAGCTCTGTTTCTACAGTTGGCTCCGCTTATGCGTCACTGATAAATGGCAATGAGAAGAACCATTTCCAGAATTCTGACCCATTTAAGCAGCCAACCCAATGATGTCATTTAATTGGGACTCCTCATTATTTAAGTGTAATGCAGCAGTTTCAGTTGAGGAATGGTGATTGCATCTCAGAATGATCCTAATAACTCAGGAATTGAGACATTTCACGCAGCAAAGTAGAATGCAAACTGTGCTTCCCCTTCTGAGGCCGGAAGAAGACAAATCTCAGTGTGAAGCAGCACTGATATGGAAACAACACATCACTGACTCATACTTTAAATAATACATTGAATATTTGTTCAGAATGTGATGATCATTTCTTTTTCTTTTAATTTAGAAATAAGAAAAAAACACTCCTCATGCATATTGTAAATAAATAATAATAATTTCATTTCTAGAGCACTCCCCCACGACACAGTGCTCAGAGTGCTTTATGACATTTTAAAAAATTGATTTATACCCCATCCCATCCCAAAAAAGGGTCAGGGTGACTTAAAACATTTTTAATCATCATAATAAATACATATAAAATACTTTCAGCACAGCCCACTACTCCACCAACCCATCCTTCCCATTCCTTCAGCTCTCATTCGGTGGAATTCCCTTACCCCACCTACCCCTCTCCTCTAGAGGGACAATGACTAAACTGAGGAGCTGCTTAACCTGCCCCCCCCCTCCCCCATCTCTCACCTGAGGAGGCTGCCTAAACTACCGTTCACACACATCCCTCCCATTCTCCCTACTATTATTATTATAAGCATTTATATAGCACCAGCGATGTACCAGGCACTTTACAAAAAACAAGATAGACATGGTCCCTGCCCGAGAGCTTACAATCTAAACAACATATCCCCATAAAATACAATCAGCAAAGCCCCATAAAAATACAATACAAAAAAAGGGGAGTATAATATAGGGAGGGGGCTAACAGCAGCAGCAACGAGACAGAAAATTCTTCAGTACAGAACAGCTTCAAGGTCATGGCCACACTGGTCACGAACAGCCCAAGAACAGTTGGCATTAGCCCCTTCAGCGGCCACTGATGGGTTCCACCTCCAGGCAGCTTGGTCCCCTTATGAGGGGCTTTACCTGAGGGGAAAGCAGATGGCACCAAACAGCCTGCAGACAGCCAAATTCCTTCCCACAGTGTAAGTGTGACCAAGGTCATCTCTCCTTTAATTGAGTTAGCTTCTTATTTGGGGTGTTTTTACATTTCCTGAGGCGTACCAATAAATAGGCTTCCTCTGTACTTGACTGCATTGATTAATTCGTTAAAGACCCAAGTCTTCTTCCATATATTCCATTGGGAAGCAGAAAATCTGTGACCTTGTAGCATGTGAGCTGTCACACCATTGTGTGTTGATCATTGTGTTATGGAAGTTATTTTAGCCCCGCCCTATCCCAAAAATGGGTCAGGGCGATTTAAAACTTTTTTTTAAACATCATCATGATAAATACATATCAAATACTTTCAGCACATCCCAATACCCCACCAACCCATCCTGCTCACTCCCATTTCTCCAGCTCTTACAATACTGTAATACAGTACTGAACAAAGTGTGAAGTGTTGCCTTCTGGGACAGGAGGGATGCAGTCAAAATCAAACACACATTCCCTCCCCTTCCCCCTGTTATTGAAGCCTATCACCCAAGCAAAAAAATGGCACCATTGTAAAAATAGGGAATAGCTTTATTGAGACTGAATAAACACCAACAAATTTGGAATTCAGCAGGAGAAACCAGCCACCATGGCATAAGCTTATGTATTGCTGGCCTAGCATGGTCATGATGGCAGTTCTAGTCCTTGTTCCATTGCATCTTGCGAGGTCCTTCCTTCTCTGGCTGCGCTGAGCCGTTTGTCCAAAGATTGACACGCACCCTCACCAAAGTTCTTGCTTGTGGAATGGCTGTTCCATGACTTCAAGAAATAGAACGCTCTTCCAGGCACAGCCACCTCAAACCAAACCAATCAAAGAAATAACTTTTAAATCATGGTGTGTTCCTTTTAAGAGCTCATTCAGACGTGCTTCAAAGATCACTTACAAGTGCCGGCAGCAGGATGTGAATGCAAAGGATACACGCCTTTGATGACGTCTGAATGGCACGGCACACATGATTGAAGCTTGTCAGCGCACTGACCTGAACCAGGTCGTTAGAGTGCACGTATCAGTGCGCCAACAAGCTTCAGTCATGTGCGCAGCACCTTTCAGCTGTCATCAAAGCCACGCATCCTTTGCATTCGCATCCCGCTGCCGGCACTTGTAAGTGCTCTTTAATGCACGTCTGAATGAGCCCTAAATCTGGGCAGAGCTTCCAGGAGCATTCCAAAGCTGTCATGGAGACCAGAAAGAACTCTGCAACATCCATCCCAAATCTCTGTGTCCCGATGGTCCCAAACTGGAAATAGACTGGAAATAGTGTTGATGTAAGAGCAGCTATGTGTCCGTGAATTATGTGTGTTTGTGGCACTCAAGTTCCCTATGCCACCAACATTTCTTTCCTGTAGCAGAACATACGTTGCACAAACAGAAATAAGCATGTGTGCAACAGAAGACGCATGTTAAAAACTGAATCAAGCAGCTAGTATTAAGTCTGGTAGCACCTTAGAAATCAAACTTCATTTAGTTTGGGTGTTCGCTGCACAAAGCTACTTGTTTGACAATTCAGATCCATAGTGGATGAAATCCATTTGCAATTTCCAAATAAGGGCAGACTCTTCCTCAGGTGTATTGTCACTTGTATGCTTCAGCCTTGCTATGTCGAGGGGTTAGTGAGTATAGTTGGGCTCTCAACCAGGATTGACACTGGATTGCATGACAGTCCCCTCATGTGATTATATAAATAATCCATCCTCTGTATAATGTATTTCTTCAGGGTGATGCTGGCACTTCAGGGGAGCCAGGACATCAAGGCCATAAGGTAAATCCAGGGCTTGAAATACTGTGGGATATATAGGTTAGGTTCCCTCAGCTCCTGTGATGGCACCACTACCTTTATTTTTATTTCCTTTTAAGGCACTGGGTAGAGAGTGGCAGGCATCATTTGGCCTCCTAGCTATATTCAGGAGCCACCTCTGCTCTCTACACATATGTGTCTCCAGCTGCCTGGCCAACGCTGACCTCATACAGCTTTATGCAAAATGGGTTTACATCAGATTTGTATGAGGTGATACTACATTAGTTTCTATGAATTGCTCTCATTTGTCCAGTGAAATTTGTTCACTTTGAAATCTTTGATTTAGATTTCGTTATCAGTGTCGCTATTTAACTATTGTTTCAACTACACAAACCTCTCCCCATTTCACCTTATGGAGCAGAGGTGAAATCATTAGGTTTAAATATATGTTCCTATAATATGGTGAGAATATCTGCAAAAGCATTTAGTTCCATATATTGTTCCTACTGTCTTCTGTAGGCTGGGGAGAGCCAGGGTCATTTCAAGGGGCCAGGGCTACCAGCAATGGTAGGTTGGGAGTGTGGCTTTCTGTTTTCATAACCCATAATCCAAGCATTGGGTAAATCTCGGCACTTTGTTTGACTGTACCTACCTTACTGCTGGTTTTACTGATCTGAATCTTCAGTAGCAAAATGTCAGAAATCAACACAGGTTGCTCCTAAAGCAGAGTGAAAAGTGGACACTTCTGATTTAAAACTGTAAAAGGGACAATGGAAAAAGGAAGAGTGGAAATGTTATTGATAAACCTTTCATATAAATTCAGATCTAAATTTATTTAATCTTTGAATGCAACCTGTTGTGTTGACAGGTAACCACAAAATAAGGATTCCCAGTTTGAGTCTGATCAAGCAGAACTGAATCAAGCAGATTCAACGGGAGTTTTCTGAGTCAGGAATGAAATTCAGGATGGGCCCTTATCTTTATAACACTCTCGGGTTCTGTGAGCCAGATCTTCCTTGCACACACACATTGTTTTTGGTTGTACCTTCAATAATAGCTTTGTTGATTAAAGTGTTCTCTATAACCATGTTTGAAAGCATAATTTCATATTTCAAATTCTCCTTTATGTGAGCAGTCATCAGACATTTTGGAATGAAAGGAAGTTTTTATCATTCCAGGATGCATGTAGAAGTTTAAGTTAATCAAGACCACTGTATGTGTAAGAGAAATTTCTCTTCTAATAGGGGAGAGTTAAGGTATTTGGTTCTGATCTTCACTATAAATTCTATCTTACTTTCAGGGAGAGCAAGGAAGCATTGGCCCCAAAGGAGAGACAGGAATAAATGGATTGTTGGGTTCAAAGGTAAATAATGCAACAGTTTAGTAAATTACAAGACAGAATTCCCAAGAAAATACTTAGCAAATAAGTAAATACTACCTTGTTTAACTCAGGAGAGATTTGCTTTTCTCCTTTAAATGTGCATATTCCTCTTTTCACAATTCCAGATTCTCAAATTGTTCAGACATCACAATGGGGCAGTAATCTGGCCTTAAGTGGTCAGTTGAGAATTCCCCTGGTTTACTGAGCATCATGGTTGGTTTAAGAGTATAAAGCATATCAAGGATAGCAGAGAGCACACCTTTGTTCTGCCAATTCTGAAGTGGTGTTGAAAACCCAGCTGGTTTTCCCAACCCATTTTAAGGACCGTGGCCAGCCGATGTGCTGAGACTTGTCTGCTGCATGCCACAGGTGATGCTAGATGTGAATCCGTGAGCTATAACTGCCTCCTGACCTCTGCTTTCCATATGAAACATATCTCTGCGTAAGAAAAAAATTTGAATATGTATATTACGTAAGGACAAGGAAAAGTAGAACAGTATTTCATTTTCCATCTACTAAGTGTTACAGTAAGAACTTCAGAATAGTTTGTAATATTTCACAAACCATTACCCAGGCCTAGCAGAATGTTGGGAAATGGGAGAAACAGTCTCCGATGGTCCCAAGCTTTTGGTTCCTGTTACCAATCAGCTATTCCTCGTTAACTAGTCTGGATTTAATGGAATCTGCATCCAAGCATGTTTTCTGAACCAAAGGGTCTTGGCTTCTATTCATGCATGAAACCATCTTAAATTGAAGAAACAAGGGCCTGAGAATGCCCTTAGCTACTCTTCTTCTAAATCCATAGCAGTCATGCTGATCTGTAGCATATAGAGGGACTTGTTAATGCCAGCTGTCTCCAGATGCAGGAATATTAGAAACTCTTATTTTGAGGTTTAATTCCTTAGCTGTTCAAAGTGGTTTTCCCCTACAACTTGCACATGTTGAGCGTTAGTTCCAATCCCTCTTGGAGGTTTTGGTGCTTTATGTCTGATCATGCTGGGTTCTTTTATTGCCATTTTGGTTATTTTAAAGAAATATAATTCAAAATGATCTTGAAAAATTGGAGAATTGGACTGAAAACAAAAGAATTAAATTTAACAAAGACTGATGAAGTAAGGAAAACCATATGTGCAAATATAGAATGGGCGACAACTGGCTGGGGAGTAGCACTCGCAAGGATCTGGAGGTTATAACAACCATAAGCAAGGATCCTTGTTCGCCACGTTTTATGGGGAAAACACAGTGGACATGAGTCCCTGCATATGAGTCAGCAGTTTGATGCTGCTGCAAAGAAAGCAAATGCCATTTTGGACTGTGTTGGCAAAAGCAGTAAATCCAAGACATGAGTAGTAATCAGGTGCGGTGCGCACCCCAGGGGCATCCCAGACAGTGCCCCTCCTGCCCTGACAAACCCCTGACCCTTTCATTAGGCAGTTCTGACACTTCTTAGTCACTGCTTGTACCTCACAAACTGTGCTGTCTGTGCTATGGCGAAGGAGCAGCTTTGCGCCACACTTCCAGGTTTTGGAGGGGGACGCACTGGCAATGTGCATGTGCGAGCTCATATGAGCTTCGCATGCGCAGTCTTTGTGAAGGCAGGGGGGCAGGGCAGGCCTAGTGCGCGCACTGCTGTTGCTGTCACGGTGAACTTTGCCTCACTATAAAGGAGTCCTAGGATTGATCATATTGCGGTATGGGCGACTCTGCAAGCATTGGGGGTGATAGTTCTTCTCTTAGCTCGGTTGGGGGCAGTGTATACAGCCCATATGGGGGGGGGGTAGAAACGTAACAATGTCTGAGGGTGCATGGGCGGCTATAATAAGCACCCAGGCCAGCAGCAGCTTGCGCGTAGGCAGAGTCACTGCCACTGCCTGTCCAGCCCAGCCACTCAGAAAGAAGCATCCAAATATTTATTAAACCAACAGTTGTTACTAGGCAGTCCGGGACTGCTGGGGACTAGGGGGAGGGAGGTGTAGCCAAGCAGCCTAAGAGCCTAGCCTAGGCAGATGGGAGGCTGAGCTTCACAGGCTTTTCACACCCTGCAACATGCTAGCTCTCTCTCTGCCTCATGACTTGTCTGCCTGTGGCTTGTGCGTGCTGGCACCATTTTGTGCTGCTGTGGGGCAGGCTGATACTGTGTGCCTGCTCTCTGTCACAGTCACTCTCTCTCTCTCTAAAAAGGCGAGTCTAGAGAGCAGTAAAAATACAATGCATGGAGCTCATTTGGAGGGGAGAATCAAGGGGCAGGAGCTTTGTGATGAGGTAAGGGTTCCTCCTTAGAGAGTCTTTAGGGGACAATGGAAAGGGCTGACTGGGTTTGCAGAACCAGCCACCGAAGGGCTGTGAGGTGAGGCCCTGCAGAGGCTGCCATGAGGGAAATGGCTGTGTAAGGACTAATGATTTGTTTCCAAAGCTGGTGACACTTAATTTGTGCGCTGATCAACATTATCTCGGCTTAAGGCAGGAACTGCTGTGAACTGCCTGTGGCAGGAGGGGGAGGATAAAAGTTTTTTAAATAAATAAAAATAAAATAAAACTACAGTATTTGAGTTTTGTACCTTATTTTTAGAGGGGATAACTCAAGAACAAGGGATGTCCAGGTTCCATATCTGTTTCCTTATTCTCTACTGTTAAAACATGTGTCACTTCATTTATAATCTTTATTTGGTAGTTGTGTGCATGTTCTAGTCCCTTGATCATGATGGTATTTGATGTGTTGTTTGTATCCCTCTCCCTCTTCTCCTAGGGTGTGCAGAATAGGAACACGTAGGGATGATCCCTGCCTATACCAGTAGCAGGAATTCAACTGGTCATGGGCAGAGAGGATCCATCCCTCCCATTTACCAGTTGGGATTCTGCCTCTCACTGGGTAGGAGGTGAATCTGCGTGCTCTGCATACCTAGGCAGTTCTCCTTCATTTTGAGCACCTTTTTCCTTGCCCAGAAGGAACTTTCTCCTTATAACTTTTACCTACTACTCCTAGGCTCACTTCCCAACTTAAAAAAAAAAAGGCGGGAGCAAGGAGTCAGAAGGCCGAGGCTGTAGCAGCCCCCAGAGACCTGTCCCAGCTTGGTGCGGAGCTCCGGGAAGGACGAGTGTGAGGAAGTCCCTTCAGGCACTTCCTGCAGCATTATCACTCATTACTGTCAGGGCCGTTCCACCTCTAACTTTGTTACCAGGCCACCATGACCACCCGGAGCAGAACCCGCCTCCACAGCCAGGACTCAGACAGCTCGAGCGCTGGCAGCCTCCCCCTGGCGGGTCGCCATAGTAGCACAGTTCAGTCTCCTCAGCGCCAGGAAATGGCACCGTTTCGCTGCTATGAGACCATAGAGCAGCCGGCAGAGACAGTAAGAACCCCGTTCTAAAAGTTCTACTTTTAGTTCTGTAAAAGTAGAAGTTTTAGAGGCCTTAAATAAAATTGTGGCTTCCCTTGATAAAATTCAAGACAGGATGGAATTCCGAGCCCCTAAGCACCCCTGTCCTCCCTCTAAGAGAGGGAAAGGGAAGTTTAAGGCAGCAGGGAAAAGAAAGCACCCTGCCTCAAAAAAGCCATGCTCAACCGCTCAGACCCTATGGGACCGGGTTGGCTCTTCCTCTGATGAGACACACACACACCAAACTATCCCTCATCCCAGACACCATCCCCACAGAGACGAGGATGCAGAACATGAGGAGGGGGAAGCTAATCCCCTGGAGCATCCTCCCTCCAGGGGCCATAAACCAGGATAACTCTGACCAGGAATCAGAGGGGGATGGAGACTCTGTGGAATCTGGTTAAATCCCTAAGGATGAGGCTCAGGAGCTGGCTGTCCCCACTCCAGGCCCTAGTGAAAAGGACTGTGATTTCTCACTTGCTTTCAAACCTAAGCTGTTTAAGCGAGTACATAGAGTCCTTAGAGTGATGGAAAAGAAACAAAAAGGGGATCATTCAGAATCCTCAGATAACAATTCTGATCAGGAATATATCCCAAGGCCCTCCAATAAAGAAAAGGACATCCTGCTTGACAAAGCTTTTGAGGAAATTATTAAGGCTGAATGGCAACAACCTGACAAAGCACTAAGACTAAACAAAACTCAAGAATCTTTATATGTCTTCTCTAAGTCCAAGGCGTCAGTCTTTGCCACCCCAAAAACTGATGCGGATGCTGCCTCTCTGGCAAGAAAGTCAATCTTCCCCTCCAAGGGTGACATTTACCCAAAAGACCCCACAGATAGGGACGTTGAATCTGCGTTAAGAAAGAATTTCAAAGCTGTGACAGCAGTGCTTCGAATGTCCCTGGCCTCTTCCTATTATGTCAGGGCAATACTTAAATGGTTCAAGTTGGGAAAAAGCCCTGAAGCATCAGAGACAGTAATCCGAAAGTTGTCAGCTAATATTACCGTGGCAACTTCATTTATATCTACGGCCACTACAGACACAGTAGCATGGGCGGCGAGGGCACCAGCAGCGAACATGTCCTCACGTTGCAGACTTTGGTTAAGGTCATGGCGGGCAGACCCCCATGCTAAGAACCTTCTAATTGCTGGCTCATATCAGGTAGAGAAGTTATTTACGGTGGCACTGGATAAAATCTTGAAAGATGCTGGAGATAAGGATAAGAAAGTTTCCTTACACCAATTCAGTCCACCCAGATCTTTTCACTCCTCTAACAAACCTTTTTTGTTTAACACATTCTCGAGAAAGTAATCCTTGTCCTTTCCATTCCGGGGAAGAGGGTACAGAGGAAGAGGATCCAGATCAAACAGATACAGTTCAGGATCTAGGCTAGGAAAAGCAGGCTCCGCTACCCAACAAGGAAAGCAGGATGCCTGACTATCACGCCCACCGTTTGGCGATAACGACCAAGGGGGGGGGCGACTTTCCCTTTTTGCGCATCTGTGGCTGCACGTGACAAGAGATGCGTGGGTCCTGGAGACAGTGACCGTGGATACACAATAGAGTTCTCCAGACCTTCTCAAGGGCTCTATCGTGTCTCCCCCACATCTCGCAACAAACAAAAACATCTAGCCATATGAGCTAAAATAAAAGACTGGCGGCAATGGGGGCCATCAAGGTGGTGCCAGAGGAGGAGCAAGGCCAGGGTCTCTCTTCCATTTTATTTTTGGTGCCAAAGAAAAATGGGAAGGGGAGAGCTGTATTAGATTTAAAAACTCTAAACAAATTCATAAAAGTTCAGAATGGAGACCCTGGCCTCGATTTGTCAAGCCATAGAAAAACACAAGTGGTTAACCTCCCTCGATTTGTGGGAAACTTACCTCCACATCCCCATTTGCCCTGCCCACTGTCGCTGGCTCCGTTTTCAGTACAGCAACTCACAATGGCAATTTTGGGCCCTCCAGTTAGGCCTAGCAACAGCACCCCGAACCTTTACCAAAGTCCTGGTACCCAATGTCATCCATCTACATCTGCAGGGAACCCTCATACATCCCTACCTGGACGATATACTTATCAGAGCCCATTCCAGACTAACCGCCACCATAACAGTCAAAGGGACACTACAGACCCTACAACACTTTGGATTTGTAGTGAACCTAGACAGAAGTTGGCTCTTCCCTTCCCAGGCTATAGAAAATCTGGGAGTCTTGATAGACAGAATCGGACAGACTTTTTCTCCCCACCGAACACCAATCCAAAATCAGGGACCTAATCTCCAAGATTCTATCTTTCAGAGCATTCCACTTCACATGCTTTCCAGGCTACAGGGTTTCATGGTCTCCTGTATACAACACCTAACATGAGCATGACTCCATCTCCGCCCATTAGAGCAGGCACTGCTTCCCTGGCAATACCAAATAATGAAGACCCAGGTAGTTCTCTCCCTGGACCCCAAAGTCAAGCAATCTCTCAAATGGTGGATAAATCCTCACAGATTTTAATCCAGGGTCCCTCTTTCAGAACCCCTGAAGCTCAGGGGCGGCTGGTGGGTTTTGATGTTGGAGGGGCACTGGGGCAGTAAGGCCGGCGGGCCTAGGGGCGGAGCCAGGGGGATGGTAGGCCAGTGGCATGGCATAACCCAGCAGCAAGGAATTCCCAGGGTTAACATCGGATGGAAGAAAACACAGTCTACATGCACATCAGGCTTAAAATAAATAATTTATAAACCCAAAACACAGGGACCCATCCTTGTAAAGCACCCTAACTGCCTCAGCCGCCCGCAGCACATCTCGCCTGAGCGCCTACAATTGGCGCCCAGGTGTCATTTTAAATTGAGCCGATAGGGCTCTTAAGAAAGTCTGCCCTCTGAAAAATTCAGTTTCCCATAAGTGCGCTTGGACTGTTTTATTATGTAATTTTCATTGAGAAGTTAGTGTTACAGCTGTTGGACAACTGGTAAGTGGGAGGGATGGACTCCCTCTGCACATGACCAATTGAATTCTTGAGATTCTGCCTCCTACTGGTATAGGCGGGGTTCATCCCTACGATTTTCTGTTCTGCACACTCCACCAGAAGGGCATTTCACAGGTAAGTGAACCAATTGCCCTTTCCTTCAAAACAACAAGCAGGGAGAACACTAAAGTAGGAGAGAAAAATCTTACCTAACGATGTCTAGCCTGGCTGAAACATTAGTCCAGATCTATTGTGTGTCATCATTCTGTTAGTACGGCAAGTGAAATATTGGTGTTGATTTTTCACAGGCAAAAAATTAGAGTTGCTTGCCCTTAAAACCTTTGATAGTTTCTCATTAACTGGACTCCTTTATGGAGTAGGTAAGCTTAATAAAGTTTGATTGTGGGAATAAACGTGTTGTAGAGTTTTTAGACACTAGGGAAGAGTTTGTTTTTTAAGTCTGAGTGTATTTGCAACATATTTGCATTTGAAAAGTGTTAACTATTGGGTCCCTTATTAATTTCTCTCAGAGTGACTGAGAGAGAGAGCAGGCACACCGTAGCAGCCTGCCCCACAGCAGCACAAAATGTTACCAGCATGCACAAGCCACAGGCAGATGAGTCATGAGGCAGAGAGAGAGCTAACAGCCTCCCATCTGCCTACGCTAGGCTTTTAGGCTGCTTGGCTCCACCTCATTCACCCCAGTCCCCAGCAGCCCTGGCCTGCCTAGTAACAACCGTTGATTTAATAAATATTTATTTATTTTTATTAAAAAGTTTTACTACCCCATCTCTGTTGGGTTTTCCTGCATTTTCCATGCATTTTGGTTGTGGCTTTCCTTGAATGTCCCACATGTTGGGTGTTTCATGCCCTTTCCAGAATGTCCCATATGGTGTGTGTTGCATGTCCTCTCCTGAACTGTGCATGCCTCCTCACCCTTTGTAAAACTCTATGGAGCATTTATAGTGTGCCATTTAGGATTTCACATAATCTTGTTGGGTTTTGTAGCATTTTCTGTGCATTTTCAAGACAGATGTGCATGTTATATTCCTTGTGTGTATGTTCTATTCCATTGATCATGATCATGTAAGTGTGCAATTTTGGGATTGGCTCTACTTACTGCTGACTCCACCCACTGCTGGCCCCGCCCACTGCCTGATCCAGCCTCAGAACCCACCAACCACCACTGGTAGTAATTGTACTGTTGTACTCAGCACTGACTAGGCCTCAGCTGGAGTAGTGTCCAGTTTTAGATGACCTGGAAAGGAATTAGAGGAGAGAAACAAAGATGAAACGGTTGAAATACAAGTCATATGAGACAAGGTTGGAGGAACTGGGCATGCTTAGCCTAGCAAAGAGAAGACTACTAAGGAGGGGCTTAACAGTTTTTAAAAATTTAAAAGGCTGCCATAAGGAAGATGAAAAACAATTGTTTTCTGTTATCACTGAGAAAAGGGCAAGAGGAAATGGGTTTAATATACAGAAAAGCAGATTTAGGCTAAACATTAGGAAGAACTTTCTGCCATAACAGCTATGCAATAGAACAAGCAGATAAGGGAAGCTGTGAAATATGCTTCACTGGTGCTTTTAAAAGGAGTTTGGGTAAACATTTGTTGTGGATGGTTTCGATCTAGTTAGTTCTGCATTAACAAGGGGCTGTATTGGATGATCCTTGAGGTCACTTCCAGTCCTACGAGTCTATGATTTAATCATGTGTATGCTAAAATCCATTTTTCCTAACCCATCTAAATGATGCTATAAATAAACCTAAAATAATTGTCTTGAGTACCAGCAATAGTTGATATTTTCTTCTTCAAGGATCTCCGCGATTCTCAGTATTGGGATTCACTTCCTGCTCCGCAGGTACCGGAAAAAGCGGTACTTGTCAGCAGTTTCCAGGCAGTTTACAGGCAGAAGATAGCCTGGAAAGATCTAGAACAAGGTGAGGGCTCTGTCCCTCCCTCCCCCCTTCCACTCAGAAAAAAGTGTGGGTTTCAGATCACGCGAGAGCGTGAGTCTGTAAAAGGGAGCGGAGCCCTTGCCTCCTCAGTTCCTTCCAACCGCACCGCGTTGGAAGACCTCTGTGCTTTTCAGCACCATCAGTGGTTTTCTCCTTAAAAAAAAAAAAAAGAAAATTAGAAAGAATATTATAAGGAAGATTACCTACGACTAGTGCGGTTGGGCTCTATCCCCCCCCCGTGGGGCCTCCCCCGGGGCTTACCGCCTTCCCATAGGCAGGCGACGCATGCAGCAGCCGGGCTTTAAGCGGTGCGCTTCCTGCCCAGCCATGCTTTCCGTTAGTGACACTCATGAGCTTTGCCTGACCTGCTTGGGAGAGGGGATAACATCAGAACCTGCCCCCACTGCGCTAAGCTTTCCTCCCAAACTAAAAGAGCAAGGGCCCTGCGGCTGCAGGAGATCCTCACAAGGAAAGCTCTTCAGGGGGGTGAAAATGGGCCTCTGTCGCTTTCTTCTCACTTAGCCCCCATGGATTTGCCTGCGGTTTCTACCGCGCAATCCCATGCCCTGGAATCGGTAGAAAGGGCTCCGGTACCGTTGCCTTCACCAACAGTACCTGAAGTGCCCAGTGCTGGGACAAGCTCCCCATCACACTCGCTGTCGACTGCTACCGGTCCTGCTCCAACCAAGGAGCGTCACTCGCGACACCAGGGAGAAAAGACAAAAAAAGAAAAAGAGATCCCTTAGCGCGGACACAATGGTCCCGACCCGTCTGTTCCAGGTTGAGACTGTCTTTTCTCAGCCGGCTCCAGACTCTCAGCCGCTTCCGCCGCTCCTTCCACACTCGGTACCGCCGGTTCCGCCTGCTACAACCACCCCGGTACCGCCTACACAGCAAACGTCACTAGCCCTGCTCCTCATGACCAAACATCACGGTCACTCCCGTCCGGCCTCCCAGACCCGGTACCATGAGCACCATCGGTCCTAGTCAGGATCTGTACACAGGGACGAAGCTTTGGAGCCGGAGCTCCTAATTGAATCTGACCTCCACGATCTACACTATGGGGGACAGCTTCGTTCCTTTAGGGACCAACGCTCCCGTTCTCCGTGTTCCTGCTACTCCCCCCACAGCGAGGCACGGTACTGCCATGACGAGTTTGCCCGATTCCAGGACTACAGGCGCGTGGATTACCGATACAGCTGGCACCGGCACCAGATCGATCACCCTACCCTCCAGATAGGGACTTGTCAGTCTTTGAACAAGAGACCCATTACATCAATCTTACCCCCTGCGCCACCTCGAGCTCCACCAGACTCTCCCTCGTGACCGTCCATCCAAAGCAGCCGCGCCCTCGGGGTCCCCAACAAGCCGCGGTACCGGCGGTACCAGCTATTCCCTCAGTGGTGCAGACGGCCTCTGGTACACTCTTCTTCCACCTACCAACAAGAACCAAGGTCAGACCCACTGAGGGGGCTTTCTCTCATTGATTCTTTGCTAGCTCCCCCTCCTTCATCTAGAGATGCGCCTACGTCTACTGCAGCCCCAACTGCTCCTCCCCCTGAGCTGGAAACTTTCTCTGAGTGCTCCGCCTCAGTATCTTCATCTTCTTCTCTGCAAGAAGAGGATGAGGCCATTTCCCCGCCTCCTTCGGATGCCATTTCTGATCCCTTGTCTTCCCTCTCTGCTGAGGATAGTAAAGCCTTCCAGGCCATGCTGAAAAGACTAACCTCAGCCCTTCCTAATTTACCCACTAAGGTGGTTAAAAAGTCACAGTCGGGCCCAGTGTTTGGGATCTTGGGATCAGGAGAGTCAAGGCAGATCATGCTCCCTATCCTTGACCAACTCTTGGAGCCTTCCAAGGTGGTGTGGGCAAAACCATCCTCTGCGTTACCCACCAATAAGCTGGCAGATTCGCTCTATGTGATACCAAGGGAGGGAGCAGAGATGTTTTATAAGCACCCAGCACCTAACTCATTGGTCATAACCGCAGCCTCTTTAAAGTCAAGAGCAGGAGGCATTCAAAGGTCCCCTTCAGATAAGGAGGGTAGACGCTTGGATGTGCTGGGCAGAAAGTTTTTTCATCAGAGACCCTTTCTCTCCATGCTGCGAACTACAGTTCCTCCCTCTGTGGGTACCAGCACTGGCTATGGGCTCAGTTGAGTAGAGCCTCAGACCCTGCCCAGAATTTGGCCCTCCAACAGGAGGGAATGCAGATAGCTAGGTTTCAACTTACTGCTAACATGCATATTGCTGATTCCAATATCAGGGGCATGGCCTCCGCCATCACCCTTAGACGTCACGCTTGGCTACGTTCCACTGCCTTAGCTCCCAAAAATAAAACATGCATAGAGGACCTCCCCTTCGATGGGGATGGACTCTTTGTGGCATCCACTGATGACACCTTAAAGAAAGTTAAGGAGATGTGCCAGACTGCCAGATCAACTGGGGTTATTCACACTACTAGGAAGAGGTTCTTATTACCCTTCTTCTACCTCTTACCCATACCACCCTTATCAGGCTAGACACCGCTTCCAGCCCTCTTACCAATCTAACAGGCGGTACTCGCCCCAATACCAGCAACTGCAACCCTCCTCTACCCAACCCCGTAGGCGATTCTCGAAACAGAGAGGCAAGGGTAGATCTTCCTCCACCTCCTCCACTGGACTTCCATCCAACAGCGTTTTTGAAAAAGACCAGGTCAAGGGAGTTTCTCAACGTTCCCTCCTCTTTCGCAACCGTCTCCGGCTCTTCTACAATCAGTGGGCCTCCCTCACCTCAGACCGTTGGGTTAGGGAAATAATTGCTTGTGGATACTCCATTCAATTCCACACTCTCCCTCCCAACTCCCCTCTCCCACCCCTTCGCCCCCCCCAAACTCAAATACTACTTGAGGTTCAGGAGCTTCTTGCTAAGGGAGCTATTGAGGAGGTTCCTCTGTCTCAGCAAAATTCTGGCTTCTATTCCAACTATTTCCTGGTCCCCAAGACGGATGAGGGTTTCAGACCTATCCTCGACCTTCGCCGACAAAACAAGTATATTAGGAAATTCAAGTTTCGCATGACCTCCCTTCCCATTATCTTACTTGGCCTTCACCAAGGAGATTGGCTGACCTCCCTTGACCTAAAGGACACTTATTTCCATATTTCCATTAATGTGGCTCACAGACGGTACTTACGTTTTCTTGTAGGGAATCGACACTTCCAGTATTCTGTTCTGCCCTTCGGCCTATCTACGGCGCCCAGGGTCTTCATGAAGTGTATGGCGATAGTTGCAGCCCACCTAAGGACACTGGGGGTGAAAGTGTTTCCGTACCTCGACGACTGGCTACTAGCAGCACCGTCCGCCCATACCCTAACAAGCCACCTCAGCCTTACTCTGGAAATTTTACAGAATCTAGGGTTTGTCATCAATTTCAAGAAGTCTCACCTTCTGCCCACTCAACGGCTTCAGTTTATAGGGGTGGTTCTCAACACCCTACAAATAAAAGCTTTTCTGCCTATCGACAGATTCAACGACATTGTATCGACCATAATACTTCTACAAACAAAACCCAGGAAACCCGTGCGTTTCTTCCTCCGGCTTCAGGGACTGATGGCAGCGACCACAGATGTAATCCCTTATGCACGTATGCACTTCCAAGCGCTACAGCAATGGCTTGCACGTGTCTACAACCCCACCCTCCATCCATTCTCCATGCACATAACTATCCCTCAGGAGGTCTACGACAACCTCCTCTGGTGGGTCGACCCGCACCACGTACTTACTGGCATGCCATTCGATCCACCTCAAGAGCAAGTCTCCCTCACAACCGACGCTTCGCTCACAGGTTGGGGTGCGTACATGAATCACGTCACGGTTCACGGCGTATGGTCTCAGGAAGAGAGACTCATGCACATAAACTTTCTCGAACTCTGGGCCATTAGATGGTCTCTTATAGCCCTTCTCAACCACATTGCTGGCCTCAATGTTCTAGTACTCACAGACAACACCACAGTGATGTGGTATATCAACAAACAGGGCGGAGCAAGATCTACGCTCCTCTCCCTGGAGGCCCAGGCCATCTGGGCTTGGTGTATTCGCCACAAAATACACCTACACGCTGTTCACCTAGCGGGACAGAACAATTCTCTGGCCTACCAGCTCAGTCGCAGATCTACTGACCAACACGAATGGACCCTCAACGACTCCATCCTCACAGATCTCTTCCAGTTGTGGGACACCCCCTCCATAGACCTTTTCACTTCTCGAGAGAACGCAAAACTCCACAATTTTTGCAGCAGGGCAGGCCAAGTGCAAAGATAGATCTCCGACGCCTTCGCCATCTCCTTGAAGGGGCCCTTGCTCTATGCGTTCCCGTCCATTCCATTGATATACAGGGTTCTCCACAAGATTCAAGTAGACTGTGCTCACATCATTCTAATAGCTCCAGCTTGGCCGCGCCAACCCTGGTATCAGACACTTCGGGCCATCTCAGTCGACGTCGTCACTCTCCCTCTTCTACCCAACCTTCTCTCCTGAGAACAAGGGACTATCCTCCACCATGACCTATGGTCCCTCCACCTGGTTAATCAGGCTCTGATGCTCGGTTCCTCCCCAGAGGTTGCACAGATCGTGCTTAACTCCCGTCGCCCTTCTACATGATCTTGCTATACAGCTAAGTGGACCCGTTTCTCGGCTTGGTGTGCCTTGCTACCCTGTAATTTAGACAATATATCCATGAACCACGTCTTTTGTTACCTGATACATCTCCACGAGTCTGGACTCTCCATCTCATCCCTGAAGGTACACCTCGCTGCACTCTCCTCTCGACTCCGCCCACCTGGAACAGACACGCTCTTTTCTCACCCCCTCATGAGAACCTTCTGGAGAGGATTGGTCAACTCCTTCCCACCCACCTCCCACCCTACCACACCGTGGGACCTTAATATTGTCCTAACCAAATTGATGGGGCCCCCCTTTGAACCCATGGCATCTTCTTCTCTAGAGAACCTATCTATTAAAACAGCTTTCTTGCTGGCTATTACTTCTGCAAGGAGAGTTTCTGAACTTTCTGCACTACTCTGCCTTATACTATTTTCCACCATGACAAGGTGGACCTCAGGACAGACCCTTCGTTCATCCCTAAGGTGGTTTCTCCCTTTCATTTAAACCAAAGCATCTCCTTACCTGTTTTTTTTCCCAAAGCCGCATTCCTCCCCAGCAGACCGAACTCTCTATTCTCTCGATGTCAAACGAGCGCTATCCTTTTACATCACTTGCACTTGTTCCTTCAGAGCATCCGATGCCTTATTCATCTCCTATGGGGCTAACGAATCGGAGTTAGGATTACGTCCCAGAGACACTCTAAATGGATTCTTCTCTGCGTACGGAGGTGCTATGAATGAGTGGGCAAAACACACCCCGCTCATCTTCATGCTCATTACACCAGGGCAGTTGTCTCATTGATTGCCAACTTCCATGGAGCCCCCATCCAGGACATTTGCAAGGCTGCCACATGGTCCTCTGTGCATACCTTCACCAAGCACTACTCTCTAGACCTGGCGGCCAGGACAGACTTGGGAGTGGGAAGAGCAGTTTTACACTCCATATTTGACTAATCTCCTTGACTCCCTCCACCTGAGGTATGTCTTTTTACTGCTACTCACTCTCCCAATAGTGAGAATCGCAGAGATCCTCAAAGAAGAAATAGAGGTTACTTACCAGTAACTCTGTTCTTCAAGAGAGCTTCGCGTATTCTCATGACCCGCCAACCTTCCCCTCTGTCTCGGAGGTATCCTGTTGTAGGGGTGGGACATTGGGGCAAATACCGGCTACTGGATTTACTGGTTACCGGATTTTTAAAAAACGGATTGCCGGATCTGTGTACTGGTTTACCGGTACCGGATTTGTTCCATTGATTTCAATGGGGAACTGTCCCCATTGTGTGGAAAAAAACACACAAAACCTCCCCCCTCCCCCTCCCAGACTGTGCGGGTGGAAGGGGGGGCACCCCCCACCCACCCTGCCCAGCCTGGTTTAAAAAAAAAAAAAATTCCCCCGAAGTCCCTGCTAGTGCGGGCTCCGGGCCGCCGCCGGTGACCCAGAGCCCGCACCAGCAGGTACTAGGGTGATCCCTGGGGTGGTGGGTGGTTTAACACACACCCCACCCCAGGGATCACCCTACCTCCCCACCCAGGGATTGCCTACCTTGCGCTGCGGGTGGCGGCGGCGGCGGTCTGACTCCGGCGGCTTCAGCGCTGGCTGTGGCTGCCAGCTTCAGCACTACTAGGCCTTCCGGTGAACTTCCAGGTTTCCGGAAGGCCTAGTAGCGCTGAAGCCGGCAGCCACAGCCAGTGCTGAAGCCGCCGGAGTCGGACCGCTGCCGCTGCCGCCACCACCACCAACCGGAGCGCAAGGTAGGTGATCCCTGGGTGGGGAGGTAGGACTAGGGTGATCTGATCCCTGGGGTGGGGTGTGTGTTAAACCACCCACCACCCACCCCAGGGATCGTACCTGCTGGTGCGGGCTCCGGGTCACCGGTGGCGGCCCGGAGCCCACACTAGCAGGGACTTCGGGGGGGGAAATTTTTTTTAAAGCCAGGCTGGGCAGGGTGGGTGGGGGGTGTCCCCCCTTCCACCCGCGCAGCTTGGACTGGGGAGGGAAAGTAAAGTGTGGGGCTGTGTGTGTTTTTTTACATTGCGGCCATTCATTTGAATGGCCGCAATGTAAAAAATCCGATACGGGGGAATCCGGTAAACGGGCCAGATTACCGGGTTTAATCCGATACTGCCAGTACACCAAATACCGGCAGTATCTGATACCGGATGATCCGGTAGTCCCACCCCTACCCTGTTGGGCCTTCCGGGAATGGGGTTGGAAGGAACTGAGGCGGCAAGGGCTCCGCCCCCTTTTATAAACTCCCGCTCTCGCACGATCTGGAACCCGCACTTTCTTCTGAGCGGGAGGGGGGAGGAAGGGATGGGGCCCTCACCTTGTTCTAGATTTTTCCAGGCTATCTTCTGCCTGGAAACTGCTGACAAGAGGTTTTTCCGGTACCTGCGGAGCAGGAAGTGAATCCCAATAGTGAGAATACGCAGAGCTCTCTCGAAGAACAGAGTTACTGGGTAAGTAACCTCTATTTTTACTGTCCTGCTACCGCTCATTTATTTCTGCATAATAAATGTGATATTTATTTTCAGGGTGAACCTGGTGAAAGAGGAGGGGACGGACCCATTGGACCAAGGGTATGAATGTGTACTGATGTCTCACTAATTTAGGCTCTGATGTTCATTTCAAGCTGGACCAACTTTATCTATCTAACTCTATCTTTCATTTCTGGCCATAGAAGTGAAAGTTCAGTGCACAGTGAGACTAGGGAAAATGGAGCATGTTTAAATAGAGAATCTCATATATGCTGGGTCAGATTCATGAGGACAGCTCCGCTAATGTTAGCTGTGTTTGTCCAATTTTATTGTTAACATCAGAGAATTTTTGGCCATCTGCAATTATTAAAGATCTCATGACAGTGATTAAAAGAGTACGGCTGTTAATTCTGATGGTACGGTCAAATTCTAGTGGTAGGTGAATGTCTTTCTGCCTCTCCCTTACATGCACTTTTCAGAGGCCCATTCAAAACTCTGTGTGTGTGTGTGTGTGTGTGTGTGCGTGCGCGCGTGTGTAAATAATAAATACAGCTACCACTGTAGGTATTAATCTAATCTGTGGTAGTCACATGGTACCAGTTGCCAAAGTATTGATGTGTCAAAAGAGTGTTGCACTAAACTCCACAGTGTTGCAGATTTATAATAACATTCCTAATTTCCCTTTATCCTAGGGTCCACCTGGCCTGAAGGGTGAACAGGGAGATACTGTAATAATTGACTATGATGGCAGAATTCTGGATGCACTGAAGGTGACCTCTACAATACAACAATATTAATTCATTGTGCTTTTATTTTCTTAAATGGAATGAGTCAACTAGCTGAGGTTACTGCAAAATATGAAATTCAGCAAGCCTATGCAACAACAGCTTGGTAGAATGCAACATGAAAGGGATTAACCAACAAGACTATGTATATTCTGCAGGGTTTGGTTGAACCATTCTAGACCTTGCCATTTGGTTAGTAAGGTTTGAAATATTAGCAAACTCTGTAAACTCACTTGGAAAAGGAATCTCTTCCAACCCCTACATGAGCGCCTCATTGCCTGCCTACTTATTTGCATTAGCTGTATCTGAAGGACTGTTGTCTCCTACAGTCATAAAATGTCTTCTGGCTACAGTAGTGACACTCCCAGAAGTATATCAGGAGAAAGGAAAACAGCCACATATAATGAGAAGAGGCTGAGTGACCCCCTTAATCCTTCCTTAGCATGGTAGGAGGCAGAGGTGCACAGAAAGCAGAGCCTGTAAACTTGAGTATTTGCTGAAGTGCTCTGTGCTTCTCACTCCTCCTCCCAATGCAGTAAAGCTAACTGACGTCAGCACCGAAGTGTTTTATTTTGTTTCCAGTCCTTTACTGGCTATTGAGAAGTTAGTGCAACCTTTAGAAGGGGAGAGAGTTATAGTTGATTAAATCAGAGAGTCATCCCTGAGAGGAGCACCTGCACACACAGTCCCAAAAAGACACAGAGAAATGGAAAAAGGCCTCCCCTCACAAGCATGGAGTGCAAGGGCTGAGAGACCATTGTGTCTTCTCACACCCTGAAGTTATCAAAGGCGAGAAAGGGAATGAGGGTAGGAGGTAGTCTGGGGCAACTGCACCTGCGGGAGCAAGATTGTTTCCTGCCCAGCAGCTGCAGGAAACAGCAGTTGAGGAGGATGTGTAGGAAGATGTGAAAGCTGGCCAGCCAGGTCCTCCAGAAGAAACTGGAGCAAGAAGAGGTCAGGGGGGACATTACAGGACTCAGAGTTGCTTAAGGTAAGAGGCTCCTGGAGGAATAATTGATGATACTTGACCCTAAGGGTGAAGCTACACGAGACACTAACCCAATTTAGGCAGCATTACCCCACATCTCGTAGCCTTACTCCACAATGTGATGCATCATATAGCCGGCAGCCACCAGGTATTTGCCCTGGGCAGGGTGCGGCAGGCAACCAGCTGCTATGCGATGTGTCCACCGGGGAAGGCCGGAGACGCAGCATGTAGCAACGTTGCCCGTCCTGTAATGTCCCCCCTGACACTGCTCGAATCGGGTTAAAGGGCCGCTTCCCATGTAGCTGGTCCCCATGCTGCCCTGCCCCGCAGTGAAGTGCACTGCAGATGCTTGAGCAGCAGGTGTATTTGCAATTCTTGCACGGCCACATCATGGCCAGGATGGTGGGTGGGGTGGGGGCTGGGTGCCCACACATGTGACTAGCTACTCAGCCCACTCGGGACATGCCAGGAACTCTGACAGCAGCCCACCTGTCCCAGTTCCCTGTGTGGGGAGGTGGGAGGACAGGTCATGTGGCCTGTTCCCCTCACCCACCCAAAGTGCGATGGCTGCAATTGCACACCCCGGGGCAGGCAGAGCATCGGATCAGCCCTATCCCGTGTGGCTGCACCCTAAATTGCTGAAAAATTCACAAACGTGGGCTACGTTTCATGTTGAAACTCTGAATCCTGGGGCTGCAGATGCATACAGACTCCTCCTCACTCTTAGTATTTATACAGCAATTTTTTTGCATTGCCTCTAGAAGTGAGTGAAGTAGCTGGTTCTACCAATGACAAGTAAAGGATATCATCAGGTAGTTGTGAATTGTCAAGTTGCAGCTTAAATACTGGAGCCTCCCAGTTCTTAGGGAGATTGCAGTATTCGTTTTAGTCTGTATCAGTGATAAGAATGAGGCAGCAGTCCTCAAACTAATTCTTGTGGAGCAGTCCCTCTCAAGCCAAGGGGAGTACTCTGGAATAAGTGGTTTGAGGATTGCAGCCTAATCAGTGTTCATTCACAACAAAGATATTCGCTGCATCCTGTGTAAAGAAAAATTGTGTCTCACACTATGTGCATGTAGCCCATATCTTTTGCCTTTGAGAAAAGGAACAAGCCCACATTTAATGCTGTCATTTCAGCTAATGTTACAGAAGTTGACTAGGATAAACACTTAATTGTAGATTCATTTGAGAACCTCCTTAATTGTTTTATAACAGGCCGCAGGAATACACAAAGTGATGGTAATTACTGTATGCCAGATATCTGCTCTGCATGGGTTGGTTTGACAGAAGAACACAGCATATGGCTTTTGATTTGAATTTTTGAATAGAAAGCATCAGAAATCTTCTACCAAAAGTTTGATTTTAGTTTACTAACATTCATAAAGATTGATAATTCTCAACCCTATATCCTCCCAAGTGTGATGCATGTTCAAATGATTGATGAGCAAATCATTAATGTGGTGTTCTCTTTGTTTTATGCCATTTCATTTTGCTTATTTAAGCTCAGTACTTGATACCCCACTTGCTTTCCCTGTTTTGCTAACTCACCTCTTGGTGAACAAGCTTCTTAGAAGGTACTTGTTTTAAAATCTGATCATGAATATAACAATGTAACATACAATAGAAGTTGTAGTAGTATAGTTTTATTGACTCAACCGATTGGTTGCCGCAGACTTTAAAAATAAATAAAATACAATAAGATGAAAATAAAATATTTTACATAAAATACATCATGTCGCGTGGCAAAGTACATACCCAAAAGTTATATAATGTCAGTTCCATAATACAGAGGAAGCCAAATCCTAAGCTGACAGGCTCTACAACTAAAGTGTCACATTCAGGTATATCATAAACCTTGTAGCTGTACAAAACTGAGATTCTAGCCAGATGATCTAACTAAAGCCTCTATAGAGGGAAGCCTATAGAGTCTCAAATGGCTGCAATGCTTAACTGCAATTCTTAACTGCCAGGGCATGAGCAAAGATTGCCACTTTAATCATGATTTTCCTGCATGGATTATCCAACAGGTAGGAGATTTTCAATTGTAAATCAAAATACATTTTCCCAGCCAATAACTGCTTTAAATGTTTAGATTTTAATTCAGCAGTACGTGGACAGTCAAATAAATAGTGTTGAAGCTCCTCCACCTGCAGACTACATGCACATAAGCGTTCTTTCTAAGAAATCCCGCTACATCTGCCCTCAAGGACCTTAGTTGGCATCAGTTGAAAGCGTAAGAGAGTTAAAGCTCTCCGAACTGTAAGGTTTGTTAGGCTGGACAAATAGAATTCACATTGATGAATTGTCTTAAATTTTCCAAAATGTGGAGCCACACGAGATTCGCAAATAAGTGTCATAACAGTCTGAATATAAATATCCTTGAAACGTTCTCAACAAATTTCTTTAGCCTGCAATCTTGGGCGTCCTTGGAAAAAATCAAATGAGAATCCCAAAATAGAAAATAATTTATTTAACTGGGGTCTCCATAACTTGGAACATCCAAGTTCAGATTGCTCGACCCAACATAAACGGGGCAATCTGTCTTCAGCCATGTTTAGTAACATACAGTCGTGGGAACTGGTCTCTCAGAACAATAGAACATAACGTTTAGCTTTCAAAATGCAGAGATAGATGTGGTATTTGATGGCACTTCAGGATCTTGTTTTCAGTGACAAAATGTATCTCTTTAAAAAGGGTGATCAAAATCCCTAACTCCAAGGATCCCTAGTAAGAAAAATGGTTAGCCTGGGGCTGCAGGATTTTTACAGATGCACGCAGACTCCTTACTCTTAGTATTTATACACACTATACTGTTTCTACTCCTTTTTTATTGCTGCAAGTATGGGCTTAGCATTAGTATTTCACCTATTGGTATGGTTGAGTTAAATTGGTTGGCTGCATTTCAAGTATGACAAGCGAGTTGCACCATAGAAGAAAGGAATTTTGCCTACTCAAGTTACTGTGTCTCTACCATTTCTGTCAGATATTTTTCTTCTGCCAAATGATCTCTCTCTAACTCCCATGTCTTTCAGCTTCTGTTTGCCCTGAAATACTCTATGGGTGTTTTTAAATGAGCACAATGGGAGGGGGCATCTGTAGACACTGAGGGGTGCAGCTGTGGGGCGCCCACACAGGCAGTGTGCATGGGGAGCACTTCAAACGAACGTCTCCCCGCATGGCTGCCCTGTCACAGAGGTGACCTCCCTGGCCCGCATGGGGCACTCCAGATTTCTCAGGAGTGAACTATGCATGGCCATGAGTGGTCAGCCACTGCATGGGTCAAGGGAGCATGTCTCCCCATTTACTACCATCACACAAGCAGTTGGACTTGTGGATGGTGGGGGGCCGTGCATGGATGTGTCTCATTTAAAACACCCTATGTTGAGCACAGCATTTGTGAGTTAAGACTTCCTGAATAGTGGGAGACACCTGTGTCTCTTTTTAGTATTAGCTGATGTCATAAACATTTGTCCTACTGTCAGTTACACAAATATTCACAGAAAATGTCTATTAAAAACTGCCTGCCTGGCTGATCCCCAGCAGATAAGTGAATGTGTGCTGAATAAACAATGATTCATCAAATGGTCATATTAACACTAACTTCCTCTACCTTGTTCTAGGGCCCACCAGGTCCCCAAGGGTCACCAGGCCCTCAAGGAGCTCCAGGACCAAAGGTTTGGATTAACCTCCACCCCTTATACAAGCTGTGTTTTGCACTGTGCTTCATACAGTGCTGCATGATGCTATTCAGCCACATGCAAGACTTCCATCAAAGGGAGAGCCAGTGTGGTATAGTGGATAAGGTGCTGAACTTGGACCTGGGAAACCAGGGTTTGAATCCCATCCTAGCCATGAACTCACTGGATTGCCTCTGGCAAGTCACAAACCTCTCAGCCTCAGTTCCCCATCTGTAAAATGGGAATATATGTATGTCTGTCTTTTCCCATATGTTCCCTTCACGCATGTCCATCTTAGATTGTAAGTCCACTGTCTCTGAAAATCTGTGACTGCACTGAGTACACCTAGTAGCACTATAGAAATTAGGATGATGGATGCGGGATGTTCGACATTTCTCATCCTGCTCGATCTCTCGGCCGCTTTTGACACCGTGGACCATGGGCTGCTGCTGAGACGACTGCGTGACCGGGGGG
>QEPC01015764.1:2949271-2963633 GCA_003113815.1 Sphenodon punctatus | reverse complement strand
CCTTTCCCGTGTGTGTGTGTGTGTGTGTGTGCGCGCGCGCGCGAGCGCCCGGGCGTGTGGTCTTGCAGTGTGTCCCGCCGCGGGTCCGCTGTGTGTGTGTGTGCGTGTGCTGTGTGTGGTACCTGTCAGCCTGTTCTCCCTCTTCCCCCCTCCCTTCCCGTTTCCCTTGTGTGGGCGTTCCCTTTTGTGCCGTGTGGCTTCGTTTGCCCTTCGGCGGCCATGTCCGTGTCCTGCCCCTGCCCGGTGCCTTCTGGGAGTTTTGACCACGGCTGGGGATCGGCTGCATGTCTTTTGTGCTGCCCCGGTCCGTGATGGGTCGGCCCGGTTCCCGGCCGTGATCCCGGTCCCGTCACGTCTGTTAGGGGCTTTTATTCACCCTGGGCCGTGGTTGTTCTGTTCACCCCCCTGGGGGTTTACCGTGGTGAACCGCCCGCCCGTAACGTCTGAAATCACCCATTGACAACCCCTGTCAGCAGTGGCCCTAATGTCTCCCGGCAGGCCATAACCTGCCAGGATGGGCACGGATCTAATTCAAAACAGGTGGCCCTTACCACCTCAAGGACATCCGCCGCATCAGTGGGTGACACTCACTGAAATTGATCCCATGAAATCAGACAAGGCGGGGCCTCCACTACCTCAGGTTCACCCACTGTTATAAGCGCAGCATCGAAGTCATGGTGAATCTGAGCAATTTTATCCACAAAAAAGTCAACAAACGTGTCACAGCGGGCACTGGATGATTCCAGTTCCAGACGGAGAGAGGATGGATTGACCAGCCTCTGCACCACCCGGAAAAGTCCCGCTGGAGATGACTTTGCAGATGCAATGAGGGTAGCAAAGAACCCCCTCCATACCCAAGATAGTCTGCACTGGATACCTCCTCATAGTCTAGGTGTCCTTAAAAATAACAGCTACACTGCCTCCCCGCCCCTCTGGTCTAGGCTGGTGCTGTACAGAGTACCTGGTCAGAACAAGGTCAGCCAAAATTGGCCCGGACTCAGTGTCCAGCCAGGTCTCTGTAATACACACGAGGTTGGCTGATTGATCCAAGATCAACTCCCGGATTGTTGTAGATTTATTACCAACCAACCTTGCATTCATCATCAGCAGTCTTGGACCAGCCCCCCCTCCGCCATTCTCGATCGCCGCATTGGCTGTCCGGGCGCCTGGATGAGTGCATATTACACTCAGCTGTAACACTCACAGGTTTTAAGTATTGGGTTTTTCTTATGGCAGACCATGTTTTTATGTTTAGAAATCTAATATTTCATATACATAGTATCTTCTCTATGGTCAGGGACCTGTGTACACTGGTTTTCCCCCATTGGCTGCAATGGGGAAAGTGCAGTGCACACAGCTCCCTACTTATGGCACGAGCATCAACACCAGCCCACTCGAGCATGGAATCCTCACCCTTGTTCATTGTCAACATAAATAGGTAACATGTCATGGTTATTCCGTTTAATTATCATCAGTTAAGTATGCATTGCAAGAAACTTACTAGGAAATTATGTTTACCATGGTTCAGAACAGCATGTATCCATCTTTCAGCATAATCCAAGTTCTAATTGACGAATGAATCCTGGCACTTTCACTTGAAATACCCCAGGCTCTTCATGCTCCTTAAAATACTAATGAGCTTTATAACCATGATGTTTGACCCAAAGGCTCAGTTACTTTTATACTCGGGTCTTTTGTGAAATTTCATTTTTATGAAATTGTATTTTGGGTTCATTTGCAGTTATAAATTATTCCTTTATTCTGCTTTTAGGGAGAACTTTGGTTGCCTGGTCCACCTGGAGTTGATGGAGAAAAGGTGTGTTTATAATTTGTAAAATTAAACGTTATGGTTGAAGTTTGTTATTACAGTTGGTAATGGAATGAAAAAGAATTATTTAAGTGAGCGTGATAAGTTTGTTTTTCAAAAATAAGGCTGAACTCCCAGAACAAGCAGTCTTTATTATATACAGTTTTCCTCTGCTCTTTTCAGGACATTGCTCATATCCAAGCTAATTCGAATGAATTTTGTGCATAGGTCATTAGCCATGGTCAAATTTTTTAGTCAAGCCCTTCCCCAGCCCTCCAAAAAGTATTACATTGCCACATTCCGTTCAGTCACTTATTTAATCCTATTTCACTTCAAAAACAATATTTAAAATGTTACTATAAAATGTATTTTATATATAAATGACAAGGAAAATGTTTGCTGTTTATAAAAGAAATAAGCTGTTTTTAGACGATCACGCTAAACGATCATAACAAAGATATGACTCATTGTCATGACAAACATGTTTTATTCCGTTTAGACAATCTTTACTAAAACCAAAATATTATAACATTCTTATAATTGAGACGATCTTTACTAACACCAAAGCATTCTAGCTGTTTGCATGATTAAAATGATTGCTTTGCAACGTTTCCAAATTGAAACGTTTCAGTAAAACCTGGAGAAAGGTGTTTTAAAAAAACAAACTAACACCAGGAAGTGTTTTAAAATGAAACATTTTAACTGTTTACATGATCACATTCAAAAAGTCTTAAAATAGACTAAAATGTTTTAAATGTATTACCTGGAAATACACATAGTCTTAGAGTGCTTTCTGCAAATCATAGGGTCCTAAAGGAGCTAAAGGAGACCAAGGAAGCCCTGGGCTAATGGGACAAAAAGGAGAGATAGGAGAAGTGGGCTTGTCTGGTCCACCGGTATGTGTGTCTTTCAGTATAGTTTTGTGGCTGTTTTTGTGTCCACATATGCCTGTTATCGTTAAATGCAATTTATAAGTTTTTAAAAATATGTTACTGGGCGAATTGTTCTTGCAGGGTACAGTAATATTAATGCCTTGATATGTCATGAGTCATAAAAATATTTGCCATGCAGCACTTCAAAGCTAAAATAATACTTAGCATGCATGAATGATAAAGAAAGATAATGAACTGAATATTATGCTTGGGTCTAGACTTGGTATGGTGCATGAGGATTGAGCTGTATGTTAATTGTAAACACTTCCACAATTTGGCTACTTAAACAGTATTATAGTGATTTATATAGCAATGCAATTTATTCATGTTCTTCAACATATTATTTGCTACTTACACAGTAAGTTGAAGAAGACTCTAGTACCTGGAAAAGATTAACGAAACTCACTCCAGGGAACAGAATTGTGCTGGTGTGTTAAAAGAGTAACTTGATGTAGTTATAGGGTTATTGCTGGAAGTAACAAGCATTCTTAGGTTCTCAAATACCAGGCAGCACATTGTTTTTATTGACTCTAATACCGTTAAAACGTTTAAACAAACATCTATGTCTGTCTTTTTTCAGAGAGAAAAAGTGGTTAAAATGATCTCTTTTATTGGACCAACTGCTGTTGGTGGAAATAAGGAAGCTTTCGGGCTACACAGGGCCCTTCCTCAGGCATGTAGCATATATGCTGAAACTGAGCAACTTTAAAAGTATGCTACTTGTACGCTACATGCCTGAGGAAGGGCCCTGTGTGGCCCAAAAGCTTGGTTATTTCCACCAATAGCAGTTGGTCCATTCAAAGGTATCATTCGAACCACTTTGTCTCTCTGTCACTTGGGACCAGCACAGCACAACCCTACAAGATGTTCTGTGTGAGTGGACCCCACTGAAATCCATACAAGGAGAGAGGATACACCTAGACACAGCAGCTGGTAACGAGTGGGGTATTGGCTTTTCCGTCCTTGAGCTTCAGTAAGATAACTAAAACAGAAAATGGTCCAAGAGGGTGCTGAGTCTGGCAAGTCTTACTTAGTCAAGCATAATTCCTACTTAAATCAATGGGAGTTCAGCTGGAGTAAATACTTCAGTAATGTCTTCTCTGCAGTACTTATGACGTTTTGAAGACTTATCAAAGACGTTTTGAAGACTTATAATCTCAGTACTCTTTCTTCACCATTTAGGGAGTTGACGGACCAAAAGGAGTAAAAGGAGAATCTGGATCCCCTTGTTTGCAGGACAATCTTGTAAGACATCTGCACTATAAACTCCTTTCTGAACTCCACATCAGTAGTGAAAAGGAGGCATTGCATGCATAGGCCGGTTATGTTTTTAGCCCTTTACATATATTCGTGGGAGTCACAGTGAGCAAAAAGAGGCTTCTGCATTTTAGTTTGTATTCCTGCCCTGTTCCTTCAGAATTCATGCATATTACTTCATCACAGACTAAACCATTTATTGATAATTGTATAAAATAGGATATTTTATTTAATGAGGTCTTTCATTAATCATGAAGGTGAATTCCATTCTGACAAAGGTTCTTGTTTATTTTTTGTAGTTTTGTAATATACATTCATCTTTTTGCTGTTTTAAAACTTGTAAAAATATATTTTGATAATTTCTACTAGAGCTTGGTAATGATGCCAGATTGCTTTTTTTAATCACATAGAAGCTTTGACTTGCCAGGTATAGAGAGAGAAATCATTTTTAAAAGAAATTAAGAAGCCACACCTCACATACTTACTCTTGTGACTAGAAAATATATTGACTGAATAATCTCTTCAATTGTGCAATTATACTACAACTGATCAAACAATTTTCATTGTTAAAATAACTGTACAGTAAGTGTACAATCCATATTTCACCACCTTTATTAATTACCTAGATAATAGGGGTGGGCAAAGTTCACAAGCCCAAGAGCTGCATTCCAAAATGTTCATATTACAGAGAGCCACAAGATCCATTACATCAATGGCTTTCCCCAATCCTGGGATGGGGCAGCACAGCTACCCCCAGCTAACCCTCACATCAAAGCTTTGTCTCCCCCTCCTACTTGTATGACCCACATGAGGCTCCAGCAGCTGAAATGGTGGCTTGGCTTCTTGCTTCTGAGAGAATCATATGGACATGCTCCCAGGCATCCACTTCTGGTGAGGGCTGCTTCTGGCAAGAACCATGTGAGACTCCCGAGCTGCCATTTGCTCACTGCTGATATATTGCATAATATAACCGCCTTCATCCCTTCTCAGTAGCTTCCCCCCACGCCTGGAATTCCCTCCCTGCCCACATCCTCCTCGTGCCCTCCCTTTGTACCTTCAAATCCCTCCTCCAAATCCCTCTTCCACTCTGCTCTCCCCGACTCCTCGCTCCCCTCACCAAACTCCTGCTGATACCTTCCATCCAGTACAATCTGTTACCTGAGGTCTGTGTGCTATCCTCACCACACGACCAGCCAGCCATCATTCCCAATGTAACCAAGCCAAGCATGTGCACCTGAGACCTCGCATCTCTGTGAATGTTACACTCCTTGTCTCTCCCTCTGTTCCCCTTCCTTTGTCTCCCCTTCCCCCTCNCACTCTGCTCTCCCCGACTCCTCGCTCCCCTCACCAAACTCCTGCTGATACCTTCCATCCAGTACAATCGGTTACCTGAGGTCTGTGTACTATCCTCACCACACGACCAGCCAGCCATCATTCCCAATGTAACCAAGCCAAGCACGTGCACCTGAGACCTCGCATCTCTGTGAATGTTACACTCCTTGTCTCTCCCTCTGTTCCCCTTCCTTTGTCTCCCCTTCCCCCTCCTCCCGTCTCTCAGATTGTAAGTCCTAGGGCAGGGACCGTGTCTATTCCATTACTTTGTAAAGCGCCAGGTACATTGCTGGTGCTATATAAATGCTTGCTAATAATAATAATATAATGGAATATTCCGTTTAACTGTTCTAAAGTTGCTCATTTTCCCTTTGCCACACCTAGTACGTTGCTTACACAGTATTTCATATAAAATTACTTTAATCGTTAGGTGCAAATCATACCTGAACCAGGACCTCCTGGCTTACCTGGTCCACCAGGCCCTACGGTAAGTCTGTGGCAAACAACTAACAGAATATTTAACACATCTGTTAAAAGAGGGTGGGTTTGCTTTGTTCTAATCTACACATTTGAAGTGGGATTGTTCCAGGGAACTTTTCAACTGACCTGGTCTGCCACATAGTACAGCAGTTCAGATGTCACAATAGCCCCATAGAAACCACCCTCGGGTTACCACGAGTTTCTTTCCCCAGGGTTTGGGGGAGCAGGAGAAGGGCTTGGATGTCTAAAAACTTCCTAAGAGGAAGTACCTTCAGTAGGATGACAGCAGAAATGATCCCACTGAGCATACTCAAGAGATATCTCTAAAGGCCAAATCCAAAGTTCATTGAAGTCAAATGCTGCCATCAACTTTACAGGGCTTTGGATAATAGGACATTTGGGAGGTGACAAACCTAGTACAAGCAGAGCCTTGAGATGCACATTGTATTACAGAACCCTAAGCAGAATTGTGGGTACAGAGAACCATTTTGGAACCAGTTTTGAGAGAATGAATAGGGGAACACATCTGAAATATGTGGTTTAGTTGAGAAAGCACCTGGGGTTTCCAAACAGGAAGCCCTGAAGTCCTTCTCTATTATGTGAGTTTTATAAAGATGTCAATGTTGATGCTGCAATAGTTGTTATAACTCACTCTTTAGAAAGCTTTTGGCAAACTTCATTATGTAAGATTAATTTCTGAAGCCTTTATTTGGACATTTCATTTCATCACTCAGAAGTTTGTTTTCACTTCTTTAGTAATAAATTGGTCTATGAGATTCAAACAATCGCCTTCAGCCTGAAATTACTATTATTAATTCAGATATGTTAGAGATATGCATAGTTCTAATAATAAATGACTTTGGAATAAATTTTGATTGTGTTCAGTTTACTTGAAATCTTGTTTTTCAAATGCACCATTGCCTGCCTTGCAGGGTCCTCAAGGAATTCAGGGGCCTAAGGTAAGACACTAAATTGTTCATGTTCTATATTTCCAGACTGTCATTGTGTGATTTAGAGAGCACTCTGTGACAGAATCTCAGTATCCAGGAGTGCTGAATGCTCAAAGCACTCATTGGGCCTATACTGTAATAACTAAGCAGGATTTCCTCCAAGTGGAGTAGAATTCTACTTGTGATTTTGCTTGTACAGAATATGTGAGGAATACTGTTTCCTACACTTAGTCATTAGTTCAACATTTTTCTCATGTGATTTCTTTAAGAAGAAAAGAAAAAAAAACCACCACCATCCAAATGTACATACAGATGCAAAGCAGTCAGTTATAGAGGAAGGAGATGAATTCAGCACAGATCATGCAGTTGTAGAGTTTGTCCTACTTTTACAATAAAATGTTACTGTACCAATTGCTCTTTTTTTTTAACCAAAGTATTGTGATCCTGCTTCTGAACAGGAAAGTGCTAATCCTGTGATCTGTTACACTGACAATTCCTATTGTCTTTAACAAGTTTCACTCTAACATCTGAGACAGAATTGGGTCCATTCTGTATATAACTTACCAGGTGTTACCAGACATAACGTTAACTACTGATTAGGCTGTCAAAAAATAATAATTGCCTGTTACAATCTGGTTGCAAAAACATAGTTTGTGGTGCCTGTTTAACATGGGGTCTTAATAAATGTGATGCTCCCTGGTATGGGCCACCTGGCTGGGTAGGCCAGGAATGGGGCCCACCATCCAAGCCCTAGAGCCACCCAGGCAGGCCTTAGTAGTCCATACCAGGCAAGCACATGTGTTTGCACCAGCATCCCTGCCTTGGCACGGGGGCCACCATGCCCAGCCACCATGACTTCTCGTTATTGGCAGTCATAGGTCAGGGTGGGGCACCAGCCACAGTGCGTAGACCAAGCCAGCCAGCCTTGTGTCTCTTCTACCCCCACCCCCAGCCCAGTCAATCAGCAGGAATATTTATTGAGTTCCCCAGCCTCCCATGGGTGGGCGTGGCCCCCCTCTCCAGGATGTGTAGTTGGAATGCTGGTTGCACATTTATTAACACTCATGGTTTGTGCATCTGGAAAGAATTTTGCTGCACAAACCGTGGATGACCCTTATTGGTAACAATGGTTACAGGCCAGTTATCAAGGGATGGGGTGGGACTTACCTGGAGCCCAGAACAGATTATGGTAATGGGAGCAGTGACTGCAGCACGTCTTTGGGAGAGGCGGTGGAGGTGAGAGCAGCAGTACTGGGGCCCAGGCTTTGTCCTGGGCTGTGACCCCTCCCCCGACCCCATTAGATGACAGGAATACGTTTTGGCCCAGAGGCTGCCCACACAGCATCCTCAATTTTGAGGAAGGTGCTGTGTGAGGTAAACAGACCAGGAACATGTGTTTCCATTCTGTATCCACCTATTAAACAGACCAACAGACACCCATTTCTGAGTGTCTATTGCTTCATTTGTTATCACTCTCTGAGACAGTTCAATCTATCCCTGGGGCCCTTTGTTGCCTCATGTGATGTGTGGTTCCTAATATTCCTCTCACTTTCCCTCCCTTCCTGCTCCAGTGGGCTGGTCTCCTTGGCCCACTCAAGTGCAATCTGCCAGAACAGACCTGCTTCTGGGAGTAATCACACCACTATGGGTATTTTCAGACGTTACGAGATCACAGTCAACCATGCTCAATTCCGTGTGGTGGCTGTGATCTCCTAACGTCTGTTGGGGGAAACGGATGTTTCCCCCCAGATGTTACCGCGGCGTGGAATTGCATTCACCATGCGAGCAGCCGAAGCGGTGGGGCCGGAGGCCGTCGCGTGTCGAATGCAATTCCATGCCAGGGTGAACCCCGGCGTATCGTCTGGTCGGGCGCCACGGCCCGGGATCACTGGCGGGATCCCGGGCCGCGGCAAATCCGGCCCGACGCGGCGGCCTCATTGGCCCCGCCGCCCGCCCGTCTCCCCGGAGGGCGGGCAGCGGGGTGCATGGAGGGGGCAGAGCCATGCGGCCACACGTTGCACCGCGCGGCCCGGCCCCCTCCCAGATTCCCCGCCGGGATCCCCCCGGCACGTCTGATACGGCGTGACGGGGTGATCCCAGCGGGGAATTAATTGGGTGATTTCGGTACGGGGCCGAAATCACCCTATGTCTTTGTTGTTTTGTTTTTTTGTTTTATAGTGAAAATAAGATCAAAGTAATTTTTACCTCTTCTATATAGGGCTTGCAATGCCAACCCTTTGTTTGGGTTTGTTGGTTGTTTTTTAGTTGAGGTTCAATAGGTAGGACAGAATTTTGTTTGAGGTTCAGTTCCAGTTTAAGTACCAACATTTAAAAACAAAAATAAATAAATACTAGTTTGAACCACTTCTCCCATTCTAGTTCGATTCCCTGGCTGTTGGGATACTGGGCTATATGGACCTGTGTCTGTCCCATTATGGCAGCCCTTATGTACTACTACTTACCTCATGGTAAATAACATTATGTTTTTACACAGGGCTTGGATGGTGGAAAAGGTGATAGTGGCAAGAAAGGGGAGAATGGTGACACTGGGCCATCTGTGAGTAAATTGGTTTTTGTGTGTGAAATCCCACTGTTTGCATTTTTCTGTCAGAAAAGAGCCTTCAACAGTAATATTTCAAATTGTTCTGATAACCTGTTTTTTTCCCCTAGGGTCTTCCTGGCCCCCCAGGACTTATTGGCTTACCAGGAACCAAAGGAGAGAAGGTAATAATTTAGAAAAAGGAGGAGGAAATGGAAATACGTTGTAGTGAGCTGGCCAATGTGCTAGCACATCACAGCCATCTACTGGATAAAATTCCAGGAGCTGAACAATTCTGAGTCATAGACACTTTGCTACTAAGCTCATGTGGTAAGGAACAACAAAGTTGTGAGCCCTGGAACGTGTTCTCACAAACAGCTCTTCTGGACAAAGAACCCCTTTACAGTCTTTAACCACCCAGTTGTTCTCAAAATCAGCGTGGTTAGTTTGTACCACTTTCAAGGAATAGAGTTCCAAGTTAGTTCAGGTTATTCGAGCCAACAATGCGGCTCAATCACCAGTACACAGCTCAAGTACAGCCTTAAAGGGCTCTAAGTGATCTTGTTGAGCTTGACCAAAAGTCCCATGTGCCCAGGTGAAATTCACCAAGATTAAATGTTAACAATAAGAAGTTGTCTAGAGAGAGTCTGACTGCCATGTTGGCCCCAGATGTCAGAAATAGAGACGAAGTAGTTCAGATGATCTTTTTTATTAGACCAACTCTGGTTGTTGAGAGTATGCAAGCATTCGGGCCACGCAGGGCCTTTCCTTGGGCAAAAGGTCCTGTGCAGCCTGAAAGTCTGCATATTATCAACTACAGACATTGGTCAAATAAAAGATATCATCTAAACAATAATAAGGAATCATTTGTGTAGCAGACTTTCTTATAACTCTGTATGTGTTTCTCTTAGTTGTGTGCCCAATATTTGAGTCCTAATACATGGTGGAAATCACATAGATCTGTACTTACTGTAAAAACACATACATATTTTAATTGAACACTATTTCCTCAAAATGTTATACTCTTTCATAGAATGTAAGGAACTTAACATGGTATGTCTTGTCTGTCTCTTTTTAAAAAAAAAAAAAAAAAAAAACCTAGGGGAAGCCAGGAGAACCAGGATTAGATGTAAGTATATGGCGTGCTATTTTAATGTTGTCATCAGAAGATATCAATGAAATCTTTAAGATAGCTGGGTTTCAATTGAACAAGTATTTCCCTTATAGGAAATAATTCTTGCTCATATTTTACCACTTTGAGTGAAATCTCTTCTGCCAAGTATACTAGACTTAGGGATGGGATGTAACACACTTTTAGTGCAGCTCAGCCATTTGACTGCTCCACTTCATATACTCAAGCTATAATATTGCCATGTCACTGCAACTGAGAGTGTTTTCAAATGAGACAATAGCCCTCTGGAGTCCATGTGCAGTCTGTGCAGCCCCCACTCACATTTTCTAGCATGTGGAGCTAATAAACGGGCAGTCCTCTGCCCACATTTCATGTGCTGGTGGTAGCTGCCAGTGGTGGCACCACTCAGTGCTTTCCTTCTCCCAAGCCCTGGCTCTGATGGAAAGGGAGCTTCTTCCCTGGCCATGATCCACCTTTCCATCAGAAGTGGCGTTCATGCGCTCATGTGGCTGCAAGAGGAGAAGGTCCATCCTTCACTACGAGCTCTCTCCTCTTGCAGCCACCCAACCATGCAAGCACTGCTTCTGATGGAAAGGAGGGTGACAGCGAGAGAAGGCTCCTGGGATGACACCATGAGAGGGGAGCAAGTGAAGACTGTATGGTGTAACCCCAGAAATTCTGTTCCCCAGAATTAGCTCACTCAAGGGGTGAAGGATCGCCGCAATACTCACAAAAGCCACAACAGGCAATTTCTTCTACAATTTATTGCCCTGCCAACTTGGCTTACACACTACCACGAAAGCACACAAAAGATGCTAGTTAGTTACATATGTATATTTCCCCTATATATATATATATATATATCTCACCACGCAGATGCAGACAGGGTCCAGTAGCTGGCCAGACTGTTGAAGTCCTTCTGGGTAGATGTGAAGCTTGCTTCTATGCTGGAGGCAGGAAAACTTAAGCAAAAATTAAATATAAAATGGAAAAGACAAAGAAGAAAAAATAAATAAAAAAAACCTAGAAAATCAGTTGTTAGGGATGAATTGCCTCTCAAATGGCAAGAACTTAAAGCAAAATTGAAAAATAAGATGGGAAAGAAAAGAAAACAAGCTAGACAATAGCATTAGGGGGAAATGGCCCCTCAACAGGCAAGGAGCATGGAAGCTCCAAAGGGAGTGAAAGACAGAGAAGCACTGGAGGGAACTCTGCCCAACTGGGCTGAGGGAGGAAAAGTTTGGAAAAGAGACTAAGTCCCAATGGGACCAATACAGTGCTTCCCCAAAAGAAAAAGTAAAGTCCAAGAGTTGCCTCTTGTCTGGTAGCAGGTCTGGATGGCATGAAGTGAACACTTCAAAATCAAAACAATATTGGGTAGTTCTTATAGGTTTCTGTCTGAGAACCTGCCGTTGTTATTAATGAGAATAGGGCCCTCGTTGGTTGAAAGTCTGTGTGTCAAGATCCTTGTTCCGGGAATATAGCTTTCATGTTTTGGGGATCTGGGCACCTTGTGTTGTGAGACCCTAGGTTTGTTATGGCTTTACTGAGGGTGACAAACATGTTTTTCATCACGTTTGGCATTATGAGAAGTTGAGGCCTATTATTACTTTAAACTGACAAGGAGGCCTTGGTTCCCACTAGCAAACAGACCATCAGCAGCCTTCTCCAACTTTCCTATTTCCCAGTACCAATTACCCAGGATTCTGCCTGACTACACTCATGTCAAGTAACCCACAGACCAAACTGCTTTTTAGACCAATCAAACTGCCATTTGTTTCCTGTCTCCTTTACACCCATTGGTTCCCATTACATATATATATATGGAATAAAACAGAACCTCTTGCCAATTAATTTACAGGCTGCTGCCATCTCTGCTGCTGGGACCAGTGTCTGCTAAAAAATAATTGTCCCGCACTTTTGAAAATACCCTGACACCCTTGGTTGAAGTCAATAAAACCCACCCCAACTTCAAATTGACAGATCAAATAAAAAAGGGTGCTTACAGTTTTAACAGTTAACAGAACAAAAACAGGTGCATGCATGAAAGAAAAACAAGATTCCAATTCGGTCAACCACTAGGTGGAAGACAAGATTCAAACATGGTTTTGCCATCTTATTCCATAATTAAAACACAGCAAAATAACATTATCGTACATCACAATAAGACAAAACATTCTTCAGTTCATATCCCACTCAAGGCCAGAAGACTGGGAACACAAACGCTTTCTGGGTAAATGACCAACAGTTTGGTAAACAGTGATAATAATGGCACTGCAAGGTTTTACTGGAAGAGATGAAAATGTCTTAGCACAGGAATTGTCTGTTGTCAAAAATATGAACAGTGGCACAGAAACTGTCTGCTCCCCAATTCTGAGCAATAGTTAGATTGACCTGTTGTTTAGCAATTCAGGGGCCTACAATGGGAGGGGATGCAGGCAAATATCTGGTAAACACCTAATAAACAGGCAGACGAACAACCACCTGGTGGATGCTAATATGGACTATCGTTTTGTTTATTTTTTACCCTCAGTTGCATGCCACCTAATTAATGCTTGAGTAAGAAATTTCAGCTTATTTCTGTACGAGTACTAGTATCAAACTTAATAAAAGCCCAGTCGAAAGGATGAGACACTGTTGAAGTATATAAAACAATTTGCTTTCCCCAGGAAAACCCCTGAGGCACAGGTTTTGAGGAAGGGGGAAATTTTATGTTCTCAGTAACAGATGTTTGAGTGGAAGATGCATGTTTTCTTCTAACAGATTGAGACAGGCTCATGGGAGTAAAGCTTAGGTCAGACCCTGTGACAGAGAATTCTGTTGCTACCCCTTTAAGAATTCAGACTGAAACCTAAGGGACGTCAGCTGACAAGCAGCAGCTGGCTATAAAAAGCTTGAAGAACTCTCAGAGAGTGAGTTCCGAGGAGACTGGCTAGCTGTTCAGAAGCAGCTAGAGCCAGGGGGCTGGAAATGCCCAAGCCCCAGGAAAGGAAAAGCAGGAGCTCCTAAGTAGGAGAGCTGGGACTGAGCTAGCTCCCCACCGACTGGGGAGTCAAACAGCAAGACAGAGCTGAGGAGACCAGATGGGATTTAACTGTGGCTAACGCACCTGGAAAGGGCCTTGAAAATTTAAGGGGAACAGGTTTGAACCAGCACAAGCCCCAAACTAGGAGATTTTGCGGACAGGCTGTAAGGGGCTTGGAGGAGGCCTGGTTGCCAAATTAATCAAGCACTCAGGAGAATTGATGTTGGCCCTGAAGAGCTGAATAAGGACAGGAGGGGTTGGGGTGTGGCATGGAGTGAATTTAGTTCCCCAAGGACTGAGAACGGGGAGAGGTAAACCTTGCCACACAGATATTCTGAGCTAGCACACGTTCGATTAAACTGTATGGAACTTTCAAAGGAACTGATCATACAATAACTTTTCCTTGTCTCATGTTGTCTTGATAGGGTTTCCCAGGCCTAAGAGGAGAGAAAGGGGATAGAAGTGAAAGAGGAGAGAAGGTCAGTAAGTGTATCTTTCCTGGTCTCAAAGGTCACACTGCTGAGCGATCCCTTTGAAATCAGTGGATTTTCAGAAAACAGCGTAATTGACTGGAAAATGTTGCTGAAAGTTAGACATAGTCACATAGTTTATCCTCAAAACTGAAATCCTATATGACATTACTAGAAATGTTTTCTATTTATAATATTTTTCTGTAGTGGCAGCTACGTAAGCATTGCAGCCTTCTTTCTCCTCCTGCTTCCTCGTACTCCTCCTCTTGGGGTAGGTCTGCTGTTGACCACCAGGAGGCAGATGTGATTTTTTGTTTGTTTGGTTGGTTTTTTGCACATGCTCAGCAGAGCTATCCTCACTCTCCAATCCGTCGTCTGCCTTCAGACCACCGGGATGCGCTTTGCCAAGCTCCGTACCTCCTAAAAAAAAAAAAAAAA
>QEPC01015764.1:2929279-2944729 GCA_003113815.1 Sphenodon punctatus | reverse complement strand
AAAATTCCTCCCCTGCAAATATGGGCTCATTCCGTGAGAAGTGCGGCCACCTCCTATGCTTTTAAAGCTAGGGCCTCGTATGAGGAGATTTGTAAGGCAGCCACTTGGACTTCACTACATACATTTGTAAAGCATTATAAAATAGATAAGTATCAATCAGCAGAAGGGTGCTGCAGGCGGTACTGGACACTCCCAGTGCTGTTTGCACCCACCCTTCGTTTTTCTGAGGATTGCTTGGGTACTTCCCAAGAGAAGGAGCACGAGGAAGCAGGAGGAGAAAAGAGAATTGGTTACCTACCTTTGGTGAATTCTTTTCTCTCCTGCTCTCCGAGTACTCCTCCGACCCTCCCTGCCAAACAGCAGAAAAATTCAGGGAGTGGGATTTCCGTCTCTTTTCATAGATTTTCTCTTAGAGGGTTCTAGTTAGACAGAATAGGTTGACGATTTTTGTTTTCAGCAGGTCGAGACTACCTAATGTCTGTTACAAGTTATTTCACGTATAGTTAAAAGACCTGGCTCTTCAGCTTGGGGACAGACTGGAGAGTGAGGATAGCTCTGCTGAGCATGTGCAAACAAAAAAAACAACAAAAAATAAATCACATATGCCTCCTGGTGGTCAACAGCAGACCTACCCCCAAGAGGAGGAGTACTCGGAGAGCAGGAAAGAAAAGAATTCACCAAAGGTAGGTAACCAATTCTCTTTTCTGCTTTAGCACATGAGAATCAAAGGCCTTTTTTCCATGGACAGTGGTGGGTGAGGGGATGGGTGTGTGGCTGTGATGGGTGGAGGTGGGTGTGCGCCCTTTATCACGGGTGCACACCCATCTTGATCCACCTCCACCCACGGAGCTTCCTCCGTTGTTTTTTTTATGGCTCCGTGGGTGGAGATGGGTGTGCGCCGGGAGCACACACCCACCTCCACTCACCACCCATTGTGTTTCCACGGGTGGATGCCCATCCCCCCCACCCACTGCTGCACCATTCGTACAGACCCCCCCCCTCCACCGCACACCTGCCTGCACACCCAGCAGGGGGGGTGGCGGTCTGTGCAGAAACAGCCAAAGAGTGAAACTGACTTAGGCTGTTCTTAAGTGAACCGCGGAGGCGCTGCGGTCCATAGGGGGATGGGTGGAGGCGGCAGCGGGTGGGCAGTGCATGGGCGGCCCGTTCAACGGACACCCACCCATCTCCACACATGGAGCATCCACCATTGACACCTGTTGCTCCATGCGTGGGCGATGGGTGAAGACGGATGGAGCGCAGGAGCATGCACGCACCCCCACCCACACGCCGCAGCAATCGGACGGACACCCACAGCCTGCCTGCCCGCACGCATGGGTGAGGGGCGGGGGAAGCTGTGTAAAAAGGGCCTTAATGTGGTCTGTCTTTGTTTGATTCACTAACTAGTGAGAACTGCAACAGTTAAACACTGATAGAGAAAAAGTAAATAAGATTCAAATCCTGTACCTAGTTCAAGTGACAGCCTGCTGAAAACTTACGGTTTTTAGCCTTAGTTGCTTTAAAACTATTTTTGTGAGACCTACCTCATCTCTCTTGAAAGGCAGGAAAGGATAGTAGTTTGTTAAAAAATATGGATATAAGCTAGTTTATTTTACTCACACAAGTAGTTCCACTGAAATTAATGGAACTGTTCAAAATACTAATATGAGCAGGAGGAGTTATTGTTACTGTTGTTGTTATTATTTATTATTATTATCTACTTTTATTATTTATATAGCACCAGCAATGTACCTGGCGCTGTACAATTATAATTAGAGACAGGTCCCTGCCTCAAGGAGCTTACAATCCAGTAGCTCTTACTCTGACATTGCTCTTAAATTAACTACTCTGAGATCCTTCCTTGCAATGTAGAAATGTGTACTAGTGTAAATTAATTTAAGTAGTTACACAGCTGAACACCCATTGGGATAGGGAGCCCTGGTCCATGGGCCAAATACAGCCTGTGACCAGTTATTTGGCCCCTTTCCAATTCCTAAATCTGGCCCATTAATCCAGCTCCTTCCCTCAAGCACTGAAGGTGTGTACTCAGGAGAAAGGGAGCAGAGACAAGGGCATGCATTTGAGAACCATGACTTGAACCCTCCCCCCATTCTGAGTATGCCTCCCAGGCTCCCATACCTCAACCTTTATCCAGCCCACAATTTGTACTCATTTTTCAAAATGGTCCCCAGGGAAAAGCTTCCCTATTCCTGGCTTAAGTTGACACTGTGCCACTGCAAAGCAGTTTTTATCCTGATATGGTTTATTCTGGTAATTTACTGGCTCAGGTTGTCTAGGTATAAGCCTAGCTTTGCATCATTATTCCACTTCTGTTATGACTTCTATGGGTGTTTATACACAAGATGGGAACGGGCTGGAGAGCGGGATCGCTCCATGGTGCCCCCATGGATCCCCCCACTCGCAGTTGCCATTGAATGAACAGCACAGACAGGCCAGCGTTCTGTCCCCCACCACGGTCCACTGCGCGCCACACACAAACACACACACCATCGCCAAGTTGCGGTTGCTCTAACAGTGCTCTAGGCTGTCACCCGCTACACCATGGTGCGGAACACGTGCGGAGGCAGCGCACATCCTAACACATGGGGGCCAGAAGGGTGCACTGTGGCCCACCCCAACAGACAGACAAGCACTAGCCCCATGGGCACCCGTTACCCCAGGGTTGCCCGGATTGGCCCTCACAGGGGGGCTCCACATTTCCTGGGATGACGCCATGAGTAGCAGCACTGGGGAGAACATCTGGCAGTCAATGTGACCTGACAAATGGGTAGGTGAATTCCAGGCTAATGGGGGCAGATGTGGGGCAGCGTCTCATCTGCTAACACCCTGTGTTGCAATGTTAGAGTGAAATTCTCTAGTGCAGACAAGCTGAAATGATCCATTTGGATGTCCTGCTCAAGTTCAGTTTTAATTGCCATTGTTTCATGTGATATAAACAAGTCTTCATGTTTCTGTTGTATCAACAGGGAGAAAGAGGATTACCAGGCAGAAAAGGAGCAAAGGGACAGAAAGGAGAACCGGGCCCTCCTGGACTTGATCAGCCTTGTCCAGTGGTATGTTTTCCTTTTGTGGAGGGAAGCCACTCCCTTTTAAGTATTTAGATACCTTTTACTACCATCACATGCTCCAAAAATCCCCCTTTCTGTCAACCACCCAAATAGACGAAGAGGGCAGTTTGTCACTCTTCCTCACTGAAGGAAGAAGGCAGGGTGGGTTTTTTTCCAAGGGCAGGCCATGGGTGGCCACCCAATATGGGCAGGATATATAACAGGGCATATCAGGAGGCGGAAACACGGCGGTGCCCAATATAAGCTCTAGGGTTTCACTCCCACACTGCTTGGGAGCCCTGGAGCACAGCAAACACAGGACAAGTCAGCCAAGCTTGCACCAGAGCCTGCCCTTGGGAGGTAAGTATGTGGGGCTTCTGTGGCTGCTGTCCCCGGGGTGTGGGTTCAGGAGGAAGGGAGTGCATGGCCCTTCTGCCCCTTGACTGTGGGGACACCTAGATCCACACCGTGACCGGGTTCCCCCTCCCTTTCTTCCCCTTGCATAGGGCTACGACGGGGCAAAAAGAGCAAGGGGAATGGAAGGCCATGTGTCTCTCTCCCCTCCCCCCCCTGGTGCTGATCTGGTAAAAGGGGGGCAGGGATCCAAAGGGCAACTGGGATTGGGGCCCATGTCCTGTTTGGAGTGCTCCTGGGCGGGTGCCAATCTCTACTGATGTCTCCCGGTGGCTGCGGGGCCTGAACATTCAGGACCTCCAGCACGGCTTAGGAACTCCCTGGGAGTCAAGAAGTTTGCAGTGCAGCTGCTGTGCTCTGGTGCCCCCCACTCCCTCCTTTTGCTTTTGGCAGCCATGTTTGTCTGCAGGCAGGTGGATTTATTTAATTCTTTATTTTATTAAATTTATACCCCGCCCCATCCTGAACCCAGCTCGGGGCGGCTCAAGCTGCAAAAGCAGCCTGTATTCCGGTCCTGTCACACTGGGGAAACATGGCCTGTTAAGTGTGTTGGGGAGGTGTCCTGCCTGCCTGGGCTCTACTGGGGCCTCTTGCAGGAGGCGTGGGTGGGTTGGTTGGGCCAGGCACACCTCTGTGCTTCCCCTCAGTGCTGGGGATTTCGCCAGCCGCCTTCCTGCTGTAGTGGGTTCTGCATTTTTTTCATGATGGGTTTTTTGGACGTGCCCATGAGCCCTTCTTTGGTCCCCTTCCGCCCCCCCACCCCCGCCATGTTTCCCCAGTGTGACAGGACCGGAATACAGGCTGCTTTTGCAGCTTGAGCTGCCCACAAGCCCAGAGGGGCTGGAGGACTCACATGGCGCCTTGCTGTGGGCTCTGACCACCGTATATTTCCCTCCCACCCCTCACCCCACCCCAGCACTTTTGTTTGCAGATCTCGGCCGGGTGATGGTGCTTGGTGGCATTTGGGAAAAACCATGGGTGCTCATGGGCACTGCCATCTGGAGCGTGGTACTTAGGGCACCGCCATACTGGGCCAGGGCAGAAGCCAAGATGTGGGAAGGCATAGGCGCCGCCATATTTGGTGAGGGCATAATGAAAGTGAGCACATGAGTGGAACCAGATTGATAGGGTTGGTTGCCTGATTAATTAGGGAGGGAGAGTTAAGGGTTTATGAGTTACTGATGAGTGAATAAATACATAAATTAATGCAACAAATTAATTATGAATTAGTTTATAGTGATTAAAAAGTTGGGGCAGTATTAATGAATTACTGATTACTGAATTAATTGTTAAGTTACAGGTCACAGCTGAGTAAATTATAGATTACCAACTTAATTACTAAATTGGGGGTGAACTGAGTACGGATTTTAAAAAGGGGGGAATGAATCAATGATTTATGAATTAATGAATTAAGGAAGGGTGAATTATAGAGAAGAGCTAAGCAAGGGGGTCCAGTGGTACGTTTTCCTTTTGCAAAGAGAAGCCACTCTCTTTAAAATATTTAGATATCTTTTACTACCATCACCTGTTCCAAAAATACATGTAAGTTCTGCAGGCAAGATTTTGCATTGGATTAGAATAGTTTGCTGTTGTTTAATCACTTTTATCTAGACCACTGACAGATTAGTAGGTAAGAGATCTTGCACAATGTAGTGTTACTTTGGTTGCGATAGGAAAGCAAAATAACCTTTCTGTAAAGACCTCTTTGTATTTAAGAGAAGATGTGCAGTAGATAATTAATGCTGTTACCTCAAAGCAGTTTGGAACTTCTTTAATTCAGCAAGTATCGTATCTGGATTTGGAAGGGATGGATGATATTGTGAGAATAGGGCTATGTACAGAGCCGCATTCAATCCTGCATTCACCAAAGATTATTTCAGCGGAATTACACCGGGAATGATTTTGGCCCCTCATCTCTTCTGGAAGTCAACAGCTACGAGACCTGTTCCATAACACCTTACAAAGTTGACTGTAAATTGTTTGCTAAAATCAGACACCCTGTCTGTGAACAGGAACTGATCATGGACTAATGTAAATACTGCATTTTTAGCTAGCTTAGCCATCCATCAATATTTTATTTGGCTTGGCTCCAGGCCATCACCATAAATTTAAAGCAATTACATTTAGGACAATACTTACATTAAAAAAACATTTTAACAATCAAACAATAAAATCCATCCTGCCATTAACCAGCCATATAGAGCCAGTCAATAGACTAAATACACAAAAATCATCTATAGGAGCTCCAGCCTTTTTCACATTATAATCGGATTGTTTAAAAATATATATATAATGATAAAACCAACTTTCCGTGGGCTGGGTATCATCCTTACTTGCTTAATCAACTGTTAGCTTTCACCTTTCTGGCTTCCATCATTAAGTAAAAAATATTTGCTATTTCACACAGATCAGCTGCTTTAGTCCTAGTCAATAGAAATTGGATCTGATAATTGTTTGGCCAAAACGTTTTAGACCATAATATCTTGTTCAGCCAGTTTTTTCCATGTGACCTTCGTAAACCAACATTCTAAAACTATGTGCTGAAAATTGTCAATTTGGTCCAAACCACAGGGACATTTACGCGCTTGCCAGGGGATCTGTTGGTAGCGTCCCTCAAGCACTTTGGAGGGCAGCAGTTGAAACCGACAAAGGGTATAGGCCTTTCTAAGTTTATAGCTTTGCAGACTGATCAAATATCCTTCTCCCCCCCAGTTTTCCTTCAGACTGGGGTAGAGCGGTGTCACCTTATTGGAGGATGCTATGGCCAGTTGATCTTGGCCTGCTATATCCTCCAGTCTCTGTAGAATGCCCACTCTGATTGATGCAGTAACAAGTAACTGTACCCCAGCTGACTAAGTAAAGAATTCAGACCCTCTCTCCAACTAAATTCAGAATCGCTTCCCATAGTTTCTAACCAGCAAAGCTTGGGGAGGGTATCATCTGCAATGTCCATGAGCTTAAACCAGTATCTGATGACCTTAGCATGCAGTTTGATTTTAACTGGTACAAGTTCCGGTTCCGCGCGCATCGATGAGACTGGGATAGCTTTGGGGACATCCAGCAGTGCTCTCATAAGTGTATTCTGGAAACCTTCCAAGTTCATCTTATTCTACATGCCCCAAACCTCAGCCCCATAAGTAGCTTGGGGTATCAATTTACATTCTAAAAGTTTCAGAGCTCGGGGCAACAGACGGCCCCCATATTTAATCCAAAACTTGATTACCCCATTAACTATTCTCAAAAAGTCCACTCTTGACCCCTCTGACCCTTCTAGCTGTCTCACTCCTTCCTTTTGCTTCCAAGCTGCTTGAACGTGTTGTCTACTCCCGTTGCCTTGACTTCCTATCCTCCAACTCTTCCCTTGACCCCCTCCAATCTGGCTTCCGCCCCCTTCATTCTACTGAAACTGCTCTCGCTAAGATCACCAACGATCTTCTGGTGGCTAAATCTAAACGTCTCTATTCCATTCTTGTCCTCCTTGATCTCTCTGCTGCCTTCGATACTGTTGACCACTCACTCTTGCTGGATTCCCTTCACTCCCTTGGCTTTTGTGGCTCTGTCCATAACTGGTTCTCCTCCTACCTCTCTGACCGCTCCTTTAATGTGTCTCTCTCCAACTCCACCTCCTCCTCCTTCCCCCTCTCAGTTGGTGTTCCTCAAGGCTCTGTTCTTGGCCCTCTCCTCTTCTCGATCTATACCTCATCCTTAGGCAAACTCATTGCCTCCCATGGCTTCCAATACCACCTCTATGCTGATGACACTCAACTCTATCTCTCTACTCCCTCTCTCTCTCCCTCTGTTCAAGCTCGTCTCATCAACTGTCTCTCTGACATCTCTACCTGGATGTCTCAACGTCAACTCAAACTCAACATGGCTAAAACTGAACTCCTTATCTTCCCCCCTCATCCTTCCTCTCCTTCCTCACTGTCAATAACTATTGATGGAGTCACCATCCTGCCTGTCCCCCAAGCCCGTAGCCTAGGCTTCATCTTTGACTCAGCCCTTTCTTTTAAACCCTACATTGACTCTGTTGCTAAATCCTGTCGCTTCTCCCTCCATAACATTGCTAAGATTCGCCCTTTTCTCTCTGTCTCGTCTGCCAAAACTCTTGTTCATGCTCTGGTCATCTCTCGCCTCGATTACTGTAACCTCCTTCTCACTGGCCTTCCCCGGTCTCACCTTTCTCCCCTCATCTCTGTCCAAAACTCTGCTGCCAGGGTCATCTACCTCGCCAGTCGCTTCGACCATGTGCAGCCCCTCCTCTCTTCGCTTCACTGGCTTCCCCTTCCTGAACGAATCCTGCACAAGCTCCTAGTCTTCACCTATAAAGCTCTTCACAACCTTGCTCCCCCCTACCTCTCTGCACTTATCGCCCTCCATACTCCAGCCCGTGCACTTCGCTCCTCCTCTGTCCCTTCTCTCACCCTTCCACGCCTTCCCTGCTCCCCTAAGCGCCTTCGTCCCTTCTCACTTGCTGCCCCCCATGCCTGGAACTCCCTCCCTGTCCACATCCGCCTTGCCCCCTCCCTTCATACCTTCAAATCTCTCCTTAAAACTCACCTCTTTCGCTCTGCTCTGTCTGACTCTTTATCCTGCTGAGCCACTATTCCTATACCTACGATCGGTTTACCCTTATCCTTGCAACATGGACCTGCCTGCTGTCATTCTCATCGTAACCAAGCCAAGTACGTGCACTTGAGACCTCGCATCTTCATGAATGTTAGACCCCTTGTCTCTCCCTCTGTTCCCCTTCCTAAGTCTCTCCCCCAGCTCCTGTCTCTCAGATTGTAAGCCCTAGGGGCAGGGACCATGTCTATTTTATTACTTTGTAAAGTGCCAGGTACACTGCTGGCGCTATATAAATGTTTGTTAATAATAATAATAACTGATTGCTGCATTTTCATGTGAATAGATTTGCAGTGCTTATCCCATGCTCCTGATGTGGAAAATATTAACCCTAGATATCGATAACAATCGACCTGTTCCAACGTTTCCGCGCCCAAACTCCACGCACACTGAGGTTGCCGTTTAGAAAATACGGCAACTTTGATTTTGTCACAGTTAATAGCCAGCTTATTCTGAATACAATACTCTTTTAGCTGTATAATCACCCTTCTTAGCCCAATCCGCGAGGTAGATAGGAGGGCCATATCGTCCACATATATTAATATGTCCATTCTTCTGCCTGCAATATAAGTCGGATGAAAACTGTTCCCTTCAAAAAAAATCCACTGTCATTAATGAATAAATTAAAAAGCATTGGGGCTAAAATGCACCCTTGTTTAACTCAGTTTTCTGTTGCAATAGGCCCCGTCAGATCTCCCTTGTGTGATATCCGAATTCTTATTTCCGTAAATTGGTACAGACCCTGGATCAATGCTAGCAGCCTTAAATCTACGGGTGATTTCAGTTGTGATGGGGCGCCCATTGGCCCTGGCAAGGAATCACCTTTTGATTCCCCGCTGGAATCAAAACAGCCCGTCAACAGACGAGCCAGCTGATCCCGGAGGGGAATCGGGGGAGGGAGTGGGGCTGCGCGGCGCAACATGCAGCCGCACAGCCCTCCCCCCCCACAGTCCCCAGGCCATCCACCCTCTGGGAGATGGGCGGGCACAGCGGCCAATGAGGCCGCTGCACCCGATTCCGTCCCGGGGTCTGGACCACGGCCCAGAATCGGCAGCAGTAACAGACGTTACCGGCCACCGATTCCAGGCCGTGGTTCAATTAACCACGCTTTCGGAGATGGTGCCAGGACCATCCTTGAAAGCATGGTTAATTTGCTCACCGCCCGTGGTTCACCGTGGTGAACATCTGGCGGTGAGCAAACACACGTTACACGACCATCTGCCACCACAGGGGATTGTCTGTGGTTGACTGTGATCACGTAACATCTGAAAACACCCTATGTCTGTCTTCCTTAATTTGTCCCACAGGAGTGTTCTGTCTATGGAGTCAAATGCCTGCCTTAGATCAACAAAGACCACATACAACTTCGTCTTCTTGATCCTCACATATTTGTCTATCATATGTGCCAAAACAAAGCAGTGGTCAATTGTCGATCTGCCTTTTCTAAAACAAGACTGTTCCAGCATGAGGATCTTATTCCCCTCCAACCAGTCCTCTAATCTACTCAGAAGGGTTTTGGCATACCATTTAGCTGGAATATCTATCAAACTGATTGGGCGGTAATTAGAACAAAGCAACCTATCTCTCTTTTTATATAACAGTACTATTATACTTAAATTCCAATTATCTGGGATAACCCCAAAAGAATTTATATAATTAAAAAGTTTCAGGAATATAGGAGCCCACCAATCACAATTCTCTTTCAAAAATTCTCCAGACAGTCCATCCTCTCCTGGCGCTTTGTTATCTGACAAGCTAGCTATTAAATCCTTAATATCCAACAAGGATAGTGGGGCCCAGTCGGGGGACATCCGAGGGTCCTATCTTGGACAATTTAATTTAGTATTTAGATTTTTATTAAACACTTTGCTATAAAAGTTTTCCCATTCCCCAGCCGAAATCTCAATCCTTTGAAAGACTTGCTGGAACTAAACCCTGCATTTACAACCTGCCAAATTTTCTAGCATTGTTTTTTTCCACTGCTTCTGATAACCATTTCCACTGCAGTTTCTGGTAGTCATCTTTTTTCCTTTTGATCAGATGTCTATAATTCCTTTTCTTTTCCAAATACTCCCTCAGGAGTCCATCTCCTGAACTTAATCTAACTTCACATGCTAACTTATTCAGGGTAACCTTTTGTCTTTGACAGTCTTGGTCAAACCATCGGGGCTGTTGAAACCTGAGATTATTTTCTCTAGCCCTCCTGGTTAATAATTCTAACTTAATCTTATCATGGATTAATGCATAACCCCTGATTATATTCATCTCCCCACATTCCTTGCTCAGAAATTCATTCCTCATTGCTTGAATTAGGCCCAAACTTATATACTTCCGGCTATCTTTTGCTAATTCAGGGCCCCACCGGCGAAGTCTGCTTGCTACATTGTCAATTGGACCGAGGGCAGGAGTAAGTTCACAGAACAGAACCACAGGCTCTAATTGCAGAAAATCAACCTTAATCGGTCGGTGGTCGCTATTGCCTTAAGTCATTGCTTCAGAGTTGGCCAAGCTATTTATCAGCCTCTCTGGGGCACATATATTATCTACTACACTAGCTCCAAACTTTGCAAGATAAGTATAGCTCTCTCCTCCTACCCTATCAGATGTTCCATTTAATATCCTCCAATTTATTCTGTAAAGAAATAGTAAAAATTGTAGACCATTCGAATTTAATTTGGTATCTTTAGAGCGCCTCTGTGGGCTGAAAAAAAACATCATCCATGTCAAGGCCCATTGCCTGGGCAATCTTCCCGTCCTCATTACCAGTTCGTGCATTCACATCCCCTGCCAATAATATATTTGTCTCAGGCAGATCATTTTCCAATTATATAATAAGATCTTCTGCTAGCTTAGCAATATAGTCAGAGCATGCTGTGCTGCCATTGCACAGATTACATTTAGGAACCAGAGTTCCCCAAGCTGAGGAAGTGTGCCATCAGTGAGTGAATCTGTGTGAGAATGCACATTGCTGCTGACAGAGCCATTCTGTCTCATAATCAGACTGAGATAATGACAAGTGCCGAAGGAAGGAAATAACTTATTGTACTGGCATAAATGCCATGACAACATAAACACTGACAACAGAATACAATCAAAAATACATACGCAATTTAAAATTCTAGAACTTAACATCATTGCCCCAAATTCTATTGATCTGGGCTCTTAATTTAATTGCCGCCACTGCAAAAGATGCTACTACTTTTGTTACATCTTCCCTTTTACCAGATAACAAGAACAACAACAGCTGTAGTCTAGATCTATTATGATCCAACTTTACTGCCTTAAATAAGCTTTCACAGGTCCGCGTATATATAGAACAAAAAAACATGTAGTGCATTAAATCTTCCACCTGGCCAGCCCCATATATACATTGGCATTCCAAATAGGCTATGCCCTTGTATCGCCCTAGCGTGATGTCCATCCGCATTGACTGAATTCTCAAAGCCATAAAGGCCTTCCTATAAGCCACGTTAGTTAACCATCCCAAATAATTAGGTCCTCCTCGTGCAGGTACCCAATATTTGTACCATGGGGAGAGTCTTGAATTGGAGGTCTGTGCTCGAGCAGACTGGGATTCTATGGCCGTTTGACACAGATAGAGGTGGGGGGGATGGGTGTTTTGCCATGGTGGGTGGAAGTGTGTGTGTGGCCGTTTACATGGACACAGACCCACCTCCACCCACGGGGCCGCCTCCGGTTTTCCAGAGGGCCCCATGGGTGGGTATAGGTGGGTGGGTGTCGAGTACGTGCATGCACATCCACCACCCGTGGTGTATACACGGGTGCACACCCATCCCCCACCCACTGCCGGACGTTTACACAGATGCTCCCCCACCCCCAAACACTCGCCGGAACACCGGGCCCGGGGGGGGGGGTACGTCCATGTAAAAACGGCCAATGTCAACTATCCTAAGCTTAACCACCCTGGTTGCTTCTTTTCACCCGACATCAAGAACTCGGGTGAAAAGCCCAAACACCTTAGTTTAAACACAACCCTGCACCACCAGGGATCAATATTATACCAAATAGGGCTCGTTTTCTCTTCCAAACAGTCTTGGTAATGGCTGCGACAGGGAATGGTAGGTTTTCAGTCAATAAGTCAGTAATAGACCCAAGACTCTAGAAGCCATAGATTTCATCCCTGTCTCAAGTCTCAAAATCACAGGAGAGATTGCTGGTGGCATCCCTAGGAGGCTACATATAAACTTGTTTTGTAGTGGCTCTAGAGCATCTGCTATTGACGGGCCATATCTCCAAATCTGGGCCCTATAGCAAAGTTGCGATATCATTTTAGCCTCAAAAATCCATAAGGCAGCAGGCCTAGCCAAGCTCCCTCCTTTAGCCCTATGAAATTTAAGTAATGAGGCTATAGAAGAGGCCACAGTCTGTTATCTGTTGGAAGAAAATATCACTCCCAAATATTTGAAGGTGCAAGTGCCAAAGGACCAGCCCTTTTAGGTTAGATACTGGATCATTGTAATGCAGATAGGCAGTGCAATGAGTAAGGGAATCACTACATGTAATGTAGGCATTGCATGCTGCCTGTGAGGAGGTCACTGAATTTCCATAGCCATGTATGTATACCAGCTACCCATGTGTCTTCTCTCACAAGTTATCCCCTGGAATGTTGCACAGTTTTGGGGAAGCTCTAACGCTTATCTCTGTGGACAGAATGCAGAGCACACGTTTGCACACACATGACAAAAGATGTGAGCTTAACGAAAGAACAAGTGGGTAATGTGTTACATCTGGTAATACCCTAAATCTCCTTTTTCCAAGCAATTACTTCATTTTAGAGAGCAGGTTTATAATGTCTGCTTCTAGAACTTCACATTCATTTAACAGAACCTAGATAAGAGTTGGAATCTGTATTATATTAAATTAGGTAGGTAATTTTTCCTCCTTTGTCAACTGTTCTGCCTCTAAAATGGGATTGATGATGGTTAACCCATCTCTGGAAAAGCTTTGTTTATGGCAGCAGAATGCTGTATGAACTATTGGGCTTACTTAAGTGAAATTACTTATCGTGCACACACATATTTTAAAGTGTAAAAAGATGCAAGATCATGAAAAATAGGCTTGAATCCAGGAAAATATTTTCCCCCCACATTTGTTTGCATTACAAGCTGGAGAGAGGGTTAATGGGAGCCCTTCCCCCATCCCCAGGGTAAGCCCAAGCTTGCAGGCAGGTAGGGGAGAGAGACATGAACAAATTTCATTGAACCTTTCCCCATGAAAGTCCCTCCCCCACCCCCCAAAAAATATCTCTGTATAGGATAGCTTTGATTTTCCGTCTTCCCCCAGTTGCTACAGTGATCCACAGCAAGATCGTTATTTTAAATAAGGTGCCGTAAATACCTGACATCCACATTGTGTAATTCTAGATTCTTATTAGAACACTTCTTAATCTCAGCATGTCCCATTGTTTTACACCTTTAGATCTTTTTAACTTTGATATTTTAAACAGGAGTCTCTGGCTTATCTAACTGCCTAATGAGGCACTTATCTGATGTCTAAGTGAAATTTCTGCTGCTCATTGATTCTGTTCTTTATTACTATGTCATCATAATAGATGTTAATAGCTTAAAACTTTTTCTTTTTTATTACTGATAAAATTGCAATATCTGTTCAAGTAACTTTTCTATATCCTTTGCCAATTTTAACAAGCAGTTAATTTTTAAACAGGGGGATCGTAGTATTAAAGGCGACAAAGGGGAGCCAGGCTTACCAGGCCTGAATAGGGTGAATGGCCCCTGCCCTTTGGTATAGTATCTCCTCTCCTTTCCTTTCCTGCATGACTCTTGTGCTTGGTTTTTATTTTCTGCGACTGCAAAGCCCTTTTTTTATGGATAAATGGGTGCACTCCTCCTAAAGAGAGAAGTAAAAACAAGTTACTTAACCGTAACTGAGTTCTTCAAGAGGGCTCTGTGAATTGGAACAGTCTCTGCATCACAGATCCTAGGAACCTCATTTCGAAGCCAATATGGAGTCCATCCTACTGTAGTCAGTTCAGGTCTCCTCCCCTTGAGCACCGTTAGCACTGGGAGTGGTCAAATCAGGGATACTCCTTGTGTGGCTGCTACCGCCTTTAACCACAATACCACAGGCAAAGCTCCCCTGTGAGAGAAACTTTGACTTATTCTTGCTCCTTGGCTCAATACCTGTCCCTTCATCCTGACTCATGTGGGTTTTTGTATCGACACTATGACTGGAACAAGAGGGACCGCTTCTATGACAGAAGGCAACACTCACCTCTTACCATTCACGGTCTTGCAACTAATTGAGGAGCCTCCCAGTTCCAAGGAACCCCCAAGAGAAGGCGACCTGGATCTTCCAGGGTTAGGCCTGTATTGAGACTCCACATTGGACTCAAAATGAGGTTCCATGGTCTGCAGTGCAGATACTGCTCATATGAGTGAGAATCGTGGATCTCCTTAAAAGAGAATATACCTTGAGTTCATAGTCCGCTTTTGAAAAGCCTTTACTTCGTGAATGACAGCAAGTACTGCCCTGCTAGGGATGGGCGAACGCAGTTCGGAATTCGGCCCGAGCTCAGCCTGTTCAGACAACCGAATCCGAACCTGAACCGACCAAACTGAACTCAATTCTGAACACCGAAATGACCGAACAGTTCGGTCAGTTCAGATCGCGTTCAGGTGGCTAAAACGACAAAAACGTGGTCTCACTGGAAGGCCAAATGTGGCAGGGTGGGGGAGTCAGCTGAGGAGCAGACTTCCAGGCACCAGGGGTGGAGAGGCTTAGAGTAGCAGCCAGCCTGCCCAATCACCATCCCTTTTCACCTCAGACCTCTGGCTTCACAGTCTGCAATTGACCACGGGCTAGGCTGCACGGAGCCAATGGGGCTTGTAGTGAGCAAGAAACAAAACTGTCTGCCTCCCCCCTTCCCAACACCTTCTGAGCTAGTCACTGTTCCTGAACAGCAGGCGTTTCAGAAGGCTCCCTCCCTCCCAGCAGTTTTTGTTCCTTCCTGTTCCTAATCCATTGCCATCCTCCTCCTGTTTCACCCATCCAACCCATATACCTCCACATTCTCATTTATTTAGCTTAGCTTAGATAGATTTAGTTGTTACTTTTTGTTTTTATCCCTCCCTGTGTTTCCTGTGTTCAATCTTCCTTCCTCCCTTCCCACTCCATTGAATCCTTTCCCTCTCCCATATATTCCATCCCTGATTCCCATCCCTTCCCCTGTTTTTTGATTAATTTAGAGTAGGATTATTATTAGATTGATTTAGGTTTCATTTCAGTTTTGTACCCCTCCTTGTGTTGTTTGTGATTCCCCCTATCCCATATATATATATATATATACATACACACACACACA
>QEPC01015764.1:2872221-2922750 GCA_003113815.1 Sphenodon punctatus | reverse complement strand
GGGGCCGCGCGGCGCAACGTGTGGCCGCACAGCCCCGCCCCCTCCACGCTCCCCACCGCCTGCCCTCTGGGGAGATGGGCGGGCGGTGGGGCCAATGCGGCTGCAGCATCTGGCCGAATTCGCCACAGCCCAGGATCCCGCCAGAGATCCCGGGCCGTGGCACCCAACCAGACGTGATTTTTTTTTTGTCCCCACCGGGGATCACTTTCACCACGCTTCCCGGGAAAGTCCCCCGGCTAGCCCGGGAAGCGTGGTTGAAAATGACCCCGTGTGGGTATTGACCGTGGCGAACATCTGGCGGCCGCCAAACAGACGTTCAAGGCACAGGTGGGTATTCACCGTGGTTCACTGTGATCTCATAACGTCTGAAATCACCCTATCCTGTACTAAACAAGAAGCAAGGGGGCAGGGGGCAGTGGAGCTGTGTATAATTGGACCGAGTCTCATGCATTACATGCATATTGTGAATGCAAGCTGTGTTTACTGCTTTTTTGCAGTAGAGGGCAAGAACTGAACTACGGTGAAGTGATCTCTTCCACTGGTATTTCAAAGTTTTATCTGGAGTCACCAGGAAGATCCTACACTTTAATTATTAACCTCTTTGAAATGGGATACATGTTTGCATATACCATGAGCAATATATGGAAGGTGGCATTATCTCACCACATCTGCTTATACTAGGGTTCATGTCAATTACTTTTACTCGTAAAAGTCAATGCAATTTTAAAATAGGCCATTATTACTGAACTGAAAGAGCTGAATTCTGTTTTGATTTAGTTTTTTAAAAAAGCTGACAAAGGAATATATGTAGTTTTACTTATTTTAATGCCCACAGTTAATACAAAGGCATAAACAAACCCAAAATTTGCACATATTGATGTCACTACTTGCCTGTCCAGTGACTTCTGTATGGACATCCATTGTGCATTCACATAGGCCCTTTTTGCACAGACACTCTTAACACAGATAAAATGGGTGTTATATTTTATTATACATGTTGCAGGGCTGCAAGTGTTCTCTCGGTGCCCTGCAACATGCATTCTGAAATGTAAAAATAGTGTGCCAAGTGCTCCATCCCAAATTAGCTCCTCCATACACAATTCTGATTGCATAAACTAAAAGTTTTTAAAACCAGGTTGCAACATTCATTAATTCCAAATGTTCATTTATAGGTTTTTTTCTCACTAAAAGGACAAGAGTTGGCTTTTTTTTTGTTTCTGATACTGATAAAAATGATATTTTTATATATTGCTCATGGAACATGAATTATTTTGTCCACATATCATATGTTGATTTTGCATGGTCATTAATGTTAGTTTTCTTTTTTGTTATTGCTCTGATTGATCGTACAACTTCGTCTCTTTTCACACAGACACTGTAACATCGTTAAAATGGGTGTTACATTTTATTATACATGTTTCTAAGTGCTGACTCTTAATGATTTTTCTTTTGCATCATTGTGGGTTATGTTATTTTATTGATGTATTTATATTGATTGTATTTATTTTATCCAATGCATATAGCCAGTGCCAGTAATAAAGGTATTTATTATTATTAATTAATTATTATTATTATACATGTTTCAGGGCTGCAGGTGTGTGCTGTGGGTGCCCTGCAACATGTATAATAAAATGTAACATCCATTTTATCTGTGTTAGAGTGTCTGTGTGAAAAGGACCTTAATGAGGAACAGACTTTTGGCTTTTTTATTTAGTGTGATCCTTGGGTAATTTCCAACAGAATTTACCACCATTTATTAATTTTTCAGGGACCAGATGGATTGCCAGTACCGGGATGTTGGCACAAGGTATGGTAAAGTTGCTTGCTTTTTCTTTGATTTGAATTTGGATGTGTGTGGGGTATTTTAATAACAAGTGTAATAAAATTAAATAGACTCTGAAGGTGTTCTGCAAAAATGAAGTCTGCAGCAAGTTTAGGTGTCTTCCTGCTAAATGCAGGACTGAGCAAAGGAAGGAAAAAACATCCACCTTTCTTAACGTTTCAAATTAATGCATTAAATGAGAGCTAGCTTGAAATTTAATTTCTAATTGAAATTTTGAAGAATTTCAGTTTCAGAATTCTGACCAAGGTTGATTTAAATTATTTTTCCCGAAAGAGAAATACTTATGTCACCTTCAGTGTACATGAAATATCTGGGAATACCTCCTTCCATACCATCTCCAATCTCTTGGGGCTTGTTAACTGACCTTTATTTGTGAAATTAGACAGGAATAATGTTGTGAGTCAGGAAGTGCTAAAATGTATTCATGTCCCCTCCAACTGACTTAGTGGAAGTGTTCAGCATAGAAATGTGGTTTTAATTTCATTGTGTGTTTGGCGTTGCCGTTTGCTCTTATATCCTATCCACACTGTCACTTTTAGCTGTGTTTTTATGGCCAGTTATTGGTGATCTTACCTTAACAGTCACAAAAGTATTAGATGGTTCAGTTTATGTCCATACAGGAGCTTTTTTCCATCACATTTGTGAATCCACACCTAATTCATTGCCTAATTGTGGTTTTGTATTGGGGAATTCTTGGGAAATGTGTGCAGCTGTCCAGTGTTTCCTCAGCTCCTCAATATGTGCAAAGAAGAACCCATGGAGCAATGAATGCACAAAGAGGTTGGAGGAAGAAGGACAAGCCAGATGTATTGCGTGTCCATATATAGGGTATTCTCGTCATGCTTTCTTTTTTTTTTAAATGCCAAATCTGTTCCAAGATAGCAAACACATGCCAAATAAGCTCTCTGGTACTATTTAGTCAATCACATTCATCAACAAAGCTTTAGCCTAGTGGTGTGTGAAAGTAAACCATGATAAGTGCCAACCATGGCACTAACTTGTTAAAAACTCAGTTAAAAGTTATTGTGTGGATAAGACTCTTTTCTTTATATGGCAAGCCGCTTGGTTTATTTAACAAAATTTAACTACTTTGAAGTGGAAGAATGTAAGAGACATTGCTGCCTGTAATTAAAACATCTGTCTGTGTGTTCTTTTACAGTGATCCCAAAGCATGAAGTTTGTAAATAATAATGTGATATATTTTGATCTTATAAATTTTTGTAAAAAAAAACAAAAGAAAGAAAGAAAAAAAAAACCCTTCAACAGTAATATATTGATCTCTTTATACTGGATGCAGTCATGTATGGACTTCAAAAAATATTATATAAAGTTTCCAAAGCCCATAGGACGTGCATATGCAACACCAGGAATTTATAAAACAGACAAGCTGCAGTAGATGGAAATGAATGTTACTCGCTGCTAATGCTACTGCGTGAACTAACAGTACTGAGACAATTTGCCTTGTGTGCCTTATCGCATGGAAGAGGAAACTCCTCTTCTAAACTTCGCTCTCACCTCTCCATTTCTGTTGCACATACACACAAAAGGGTGAAAAAACATGGCTGAAAGAAAAGAAGAAGAGACGGATGCAGCCCTAGAAGTGAAAGAAACCTTTTTTATCATCTGGTGAAACACAGGTGTGAATCAACATGCAGAGAAACCAAGTGCAAATACATTTGCTGCTACATGCCCTGATGGAAATAGCTATATTTTGGTTAAATATGATTAACTTAACTATCTGTAGCTCCTGCCACTACTAATAACAGGAACTTTCACCTTTGGAAGAAACTTGTTTGAAATGGTTTGTGGCTCATTCTCCTGTTGGGGGATCCTCTCTCTATTACTGCAGAAGATGAGAACCCTGGAAAGCCTCACCTACCCAAAAGCTTACTCTTTGAAACAAAACATTGTTAATATTATCTCCATTTATGAATGTTGGGTGTAATGTGAGTCCTGCTAATGTCTTGGCATCAGTGCATTTAAGTGCTATTCTGGGTTTTGTAAAACTTGGAATTGTTCACAGAACAAGAGACAGGATTTAGCTACCTAGGTTGTAAGGCTTACTTTGTAAACAATGTAAACTGGATCCACATACTCTTCCTACTTCTGTTCTCTACTGTAATTATGTTGAGTCTCACTCATTCCACATAGATGTGTGCACAAAGATACCTGTATGTACCAAGATTTATCATGATATATTGATCCCATTCTGAACATTACCTTTTACCAACTCTGTTAGCTTGCTCGAGGTTAGATATCCTAAAGGTTAAATATTCTCAGAGCCTTAGATATTACGGAAGAGGACAGGTTCCTGATAGCAGAGGCCACCGGAAAATAGACAGGCAGAACATTATATATAGGTAGGTGTGTCACCAGAACCTACTTCCAGCTGCAAATAGTGATGATTCAGGTTCTGATTCAAAACAGGCAAGGCGACACTGGCAATCTTCATCCTTAAAAGGAGACGTTTCAGCAAGGCCAGATTAGCCAAAAAGTTTCACATGGTCCATGCTTGTGTCCGCACCACCCACATGAACAGACAGAGACATGCTCTGGGGTTAAAAGGCCTTGGCCGCAAATTTATTAAAACATAACTTACACATATGAGCAATACAGCCATATTAACAACCTGTGTGCATAATAGCAGGGAGGAGCCATGCTACAAAAAACAGGCCCAAGGGGGGTTGAGCTAAATCTCACCCTCCCTGCCCGGGTGAACCGACCCTTCGAATTCACCCTCCCCTTGGGTCAAGCCGGGTTATCCGCCCCAAACCAGCCATTCCGAGCCTGGACTGGGGCCCTGGCCTTCTGACCCTTCCGCTCCCCAGGTGGTAATGGGTACAAGCGCGACCCCTCAGCTCATAGGGAGCCTTACCACAGCATGGTTCCTACCCCGCTAACCCTTTCCCGAGATGAGCGCGGCGGCGCTTCCACACGGGTGTGGGGATTCCCCCCCCCCCTTTCTGAATATAAAATTGTCCGGGGATATGGGGATTCCCCGCCTTTCCCAATTTTCAAATTAAGATGAGCGCAGCGGCGCTCCCACACAGGGGTGTGGGCATTCCCTCCCCTCTCAAATTTAATAAACCCTGGGATTACCTACCACTATCTGAGGTAGCCTGTGCCACGTGGGAGCGACCAACTGAGGAGCTTGCCTAAAGCCTCCGCGAGCAACCGCCGGGATTGCAGAGAGGAGGGGGCACCTGGCCAGCACAGGTAAATATACCCGTCTACGCCCCTACCCAGGTGCCCCTCCTCTCTTCCCTATTGGCCCCCTGGTGCCGTCGCTCAATAGGCAGGCGGGGGAGGGCAAAGGAAACCCCTGCCCCCTCCCCGCCTGGCACCCTGTTCAGGGGAGGGCGGTCACAAACTCACCCCCCACTTAGGGCTAGGGGGGTGTCCCTTAGAGTACAGTAAATTTGGGGGTAAAGTTTTGGAGAGGCAGGCGAGGGAACAGCAACAGTGAAGTAAGGGGCTGGGGGAACCTCTGAGGAGTGACTGGACAGTCAACAAGCACCAACAGCTTGAGACAGAAGTGGCAGCTGCATTCGGTGAGAGCACTCCACCCCTGTGATCTCTGAGCTCTTACCAATGTGGCTCTTCAGTAACAAAGGACAGCTTTGCTTGTGTCGGTGCTCCCTGGTTTCATTCTAACCTTCTAAGTCCTTGTTCCATAAGGCACAGTCAGGCTTATTGTGGAACAAGGCTTCTTGGCTTAAGGGCAAATAGTGAAAGAGCTTTTGAGGGACATATGTGCCAAAGTAAAAGCCAGGTGAATAGTTCATTTCTGTTCCAACATTACGAGCAAGGAAAATGTGCTAAATACTATGGTGCTCTCCATAATAATTCCAAGCAGACAGCAGAGATTTCATACTGTTGTCTGTAAATTCTTGCCAATACATTGGTGTATTGTTTCTATAAGATCTGTTTACGAAAGCATTCTAGGCAACTGGGAGCATTTGATAACGCAGATTTAAGGTTTGAAATAATGTACAATTCTTCGTGGTAGAAGATGCATAAAAAGATGTAAGGCAACGTGCAGTTAACTTTGTTGCTTTAAACTTGTTAACTACTGTATCAATGGTCTGTTTTTTTGTGACTTTAAGGGGCTACAGTATATATTTTTCTCTCTCTTAACTATATTAATTACAACCCATTATGTAAATGCATTTTAACTAAAATAAGTGAGAAACGTAAAAGGAATGGTTATACCTTAACCAGCTATTAAAATACTCATAACAAATTCCAGCTCATGAGATTAGCTTTCAAGATTTGAAAATCAGTAGAACTGAATGGATAACTTTTGTTTGTGTAGTTGAAATCATATCTTAAAGGCCAGCAATTAAGCTTCCTTAGGAGTCAGTGGCAAAACTCTTGACTTAACTGAGAGCAGGATCAGCTCTTTTTGCCTTAATTTATAACAGATCTTTCTTCCACCTTCTTTGGGTGTTTTCAGACATAACGATAGACTGCAGTTCCATGTTTTGACCCGCGTGGAATTGTGGGCTACTGTCACAGTTGAATGCAGCGCCAGATGTTAGCCCAGGCTGTTCCTCGGGTGGTGTTGGCACTTAGCTTGGGCTGTGACTCAGGAACATCACCAGGTCACAACTCAGGCTAAGCACCAACATGGTCAGGAAACGGCTGTCACATCTGATAGCCTGCTTTACCTGGACCCAGTCCAGAGTCCCGGCAGCTCTAGGCGCCATGGCTGCCCATCAGCCGGGAGGGCAGGCCACTGCACACAGTGCAGGGGCGGAGTCAGGCAGACACACATCATGTGTCTCCCTGGCCCAGTAGCCATCACGTTTGTTCAATGGCCAGGCCAATTCCCAGCCGGAGTGACAGCTCCCACTACTGCCAGAGTGTCCATGGCAGCAGTGGAAGCCGTCGCACTGAAAAACACCCTTTGAGTTATATAAAAATTATCTAATATACACTGTGAGCTTTCACATATTGTGTATCCTTCATTTTTGCCAAGCATAGGATGCCCCTTGACAGTCCTGTCTGTAAAATCACTGCAGAAAACTCAGTAGCGAGGTGCAGTGTCCACAAGCAATGTGCAGTGTGGACTGGAGACCAGACTTCTGTACATATTTTACATATGCTGGCATAAACTAGGCAAACCTGAACCTTCTACCTGAACGACACAGCACAAGTTAACCTCCAGTGCTTGTAAGATTACATTTAAATTTATCTTTCTTGTGATGTCACATTTTCTTCAAGGAAAAGGAGACCATATCTCTTCTAGATCAGTTAAGTGTTCTCCACATTACCTGTGATTCGTGCCAGACCTGGGAAAGAAATCCAAAAAAATACTGGCGCTTTACCTGTTGTTGAAATCTGCTGTGCGAACACCTTCTCAATTGAAATGCCCTCTCCAAAACAGAGACTGATAGATTTCCCCCTCATGCAGAGCCCAGGAGGTATATACCACACTGGTGGCAGAACCATCTTTAGCCTAATAAATGTCCCAAATATCCTTTTCCTTGTATAAAGCATGAGTAAATTGTCTGCATGATGCGAGTTCCATCTTCTAGTCAATGATGGGGAATAGACTCCTCGACAGAGGCCAGAAGACTTGGCTGTAGTTCTTTAGCTGAATGTTCCATATTTATCATATGATGCACATTAGATTAACTTTAATATTTACAGTAAAAGGTATGGGGGAAATGCCTCTTGATATACATCAGAATTGCAGATTGCAGAACACTCCCTAGATTTCCCCTTCATACATGTGTAATATTGCTTTGAGAAAGAAACTCCTTTAATAAATCTTTTTATGATAATGATAATCTTACATCATTGATATGTCATCAAATAGGGATCATACTCAGATTTTATTGGTGGTTGTTGGTTTCCTACCAGAGTATTGTAAAAATATTTCTGTACATTTTATACTGGTTTCTTTTTAGTTATTTTATGGCCATTACGTATACGCAGAATTCAATTTTGATCCTCTCGCAGAGCAAAATGGATGTTTTTTTCAATATATATATATATTTTAAAATCTAACTGAAAAGAACTGCATACAGGGTAATTTCAGACGTGATGCCACCACAGTCAATCACAGCGGATTCAGCGTGGTGGCTGTGATGGGTGGCATGTCTGTTTGAGCCCCGCCACATGTTCACCACGGTGAATTCCTGGCAGGATTCAAAGCTAACCACAGTTCTGGGGGTGAAGCCGGCCTCGCCTCCAGAACCATGGTTAGCTGAACCACGATCAGAAAAGGGGCAAAAGTAACGTATGTTACCTTGCCCCATTCTTGAGCGTGGTCCGGACTGCGGTACGGGATCAGGCCTATGCCTGATTGGCCACATTGGCCACTGCGCCCACCTGTCTCCCTGAGGGCAGGCAGATGTGGGAGCAGGACCGTGCACCCACACGTCACACCGCACGGCCCCGCCCCCTCCAAGATTCCCTTGCGTGATGAAGCCGGGACATCTAAAGAACGGCCGGCTTCATCGCTGACCGGGATCTGAGACGGATCCCGGTCCGGATTTCAGTGTGTTGGGCCTGGAGGCCCAGCACATCTGAAATTACCCCCCGTTTGTTTTATAGAAATTTTTGGAAGCAAAGCTGTTAAATGCTATCAGACATCTCTAGATGGCAGCATCACTAAAGTTTATAGACAAAAAAGCTGTTTATATATTTGAAGAAACTACACTATTGTGAGGCTGATTTATCTTATACAACATTAATATGTTTCATATGTAAACTACATTTAGGAAGAAATAAACATAAAGAGGATTTGGTTAAAAAACTTAAACTAGTCTTAATTGGGTTGGAAGCCGTATTTGAGAAATTAATCTAATTATTTACTAGTCAGTTTTAAACCATTAGTTAAGCTGAACAAAACAGTTTCAAAAAACTTCAGTTGTAAAATAAAGAATTGTTTGTTTGAGTTTTCCCACCATTTCCTAAGGCAAACAGTGGATAGCAAACTGAGACGTTTCCCATTTATTGCCATGAGAGCCAGCTTTAGCTCTAAAGTGCTTAATATTTTATAATGCAAATCTTTTTAGTTTCAACTCTTTTAGTAACCATGGGTGTTTTCAGACATGATGTTGGGCACGGATTAATCTGTGCCTAAAGTCACGTTTAAAAGAGGCCGTCATATGTTGTCATGGGTCATGGCGGCACTCAGCCCGGGATGTTTCTCAGCAATGGACACTTACCCTGGTCCGAGTCCACGGGGCTTCTGTGCTGGCATGGTGGCCTCATAGGCTGCTGTTGTCGCCCATCAGGGAGGGGAGGGGCCATAGGGATGCACGTTCACACATAGCCCTGCCTCTCCCCACCCACTCCCTGGACTGGCTGCTGTTACATTTGTTTGGCGGCTGGGCCAAATCCTACCTGGAGTGAGGACTTCAGCTCCGGGCAGGATTAAATCGTGGTGGCGCTGAGAGCCATCATGTGTGAAAACACCCTATGAATCGTTGTCAAAATTGGTTGGGAAACACCATAAACGTCTCAATTTTTCATATTTAAATGCTGTCCTAATTTACTGTGTTTCTAAAGAAGGCTAACAGTGCAACCTTCAGGTCATTTAGCAATGCTGCTAGTACTTACAGGTGGCTCAAGTCCTTTTATAGTGGGATTTGTGCCGATTTCACATACCCTGAGGATTATGCTTTAAAAAAAACAATTCTGCAGATTTGCCAGCAGACCTTTAATTTCAAACTTCAAGGAGAAAAAAATCCAGTGTTGTTTTGCATTATTAATGCATTTATCTAAACGAAGTGCCACAAGTGTGAATAAATAGAACTTGAAAGTCTGATTAAAATATTGCAACAGTAGGCTGCTTTAAAACATCCCTCATATAAGCACGGAACATTTTTGGTTCTCCTAGGAGTAACTCTGAATTTATATTGATGTAGGGAAGAGCAGAATTTGGCCTTCTGTCTAATGCTGTTCCCCTTCAAGAAGCAAAGTAACCTCAACAGTGCTTTTCCTCACTTTATGCATTTGATCTTTTTTTACTTGTGTGAATTCTGTAAACATTTTTATTTACCCAACAACTGTCAATATTTCATCACTAAATATTTGCTTGTGCTTTAACCAAAGTGGCTTTTCTCTGTTAGTAAGGAAGTTGTTTTTCAACTATTTTATTATTTCCATAGTTTTCAATGAGCTTTTAAATGACAGTGAATTACAGGAAGCTTTAAATGACAGTTAGTGCATTACAAAGTACTCTTTACCATAGAGATGAACAGTTTGTGAACTATTTCTTCATTGTGTAATGAAGAAACCCATGGCCTTTTTATTAGGCACGGTTCACTGCTATAGAAGGTGTGTCCAAAATTGTTCCCAGATCCGGATAGTAATGTTGAACAATATTAATTTGGTGCTTGTAGCTTCATCTCCTTCCTTTGGCAGTCTACTGCATATCAAAGTAAGCTACTGAGTACAAATACTAACAGACAATCTCAAGTCTCTTCTTTCTTGCTTACTTTATGCTCACATTTTGTATTAGCTTTTAATCAAAACAATTCTCCATTTAACTATGGGTGAAAACAGACATGACGCTAACCACCCTTTATCCACTCTTGGTGGTTATTTACGCATGTTGCAGGGCTGTATTGGTGCCCTATGCAGCCCCGAAACATGCATAAATGAGCACCAAGGGTGGTTAAAGGGTGGTTAGCGTCATGTCTGTTTTCACCCTATGTGACCCTTGTATAGGGCTGAACATCACTAAATTGCCTTTCAAATAAACTGTAGACTGTGTTCCAAGGGTAAGTGATAGTGTGAATCATTTACCAGTGAACTGGCCAATGCACGCGGGAGCATATTGCAGGAAACATTCTTCAAGAGATGAGAAAAAGAAGAAAAAAGTGTTAAGCCCCAGTTTTTGGCATGCCAGAAGTGCCACTAAATTATACAGTGGCAACTTTCCTCCCATATACTGTGAAACAAAGCAATCTTGTGACAGCTGGTAGAGATTACCTCATTATTGCTGAGCATCATGCAATGTGTACAGTCAAGCCAGGGGTGGGTGGGTGCCAGGTAGGTCTATTACTCAACAGAAAAAAAATTAAAAAGTAAAATTAGGAAGGTAAAAAAGAAATTGGAAAATCTTATGCATGTGTTCAAAATGCATATTAACATTCTTTACCCACCTTGTTGAGCACTCAAAGTACAGACCAAGTTTCATGATTAAACCTGTAAACCAAGTATCTTCTACCTAAAATAACAGCCAGATCAGCTCTTTAATGAGCGCATTCTGGTTTCTAACTAATACAGGATGGCGGAATGCAATGCTTTCTAAAGGCTCATAATACATTTCTGGCCTGCACTATTTTCACTTTCTTCACTTACCAGTGTTGATGTGTTGCTGTCTGATGTTTTGTTTACATCTCAGAACGAAAAATAAATTTGTCATAAAACATATAGCTGGAAGTGCTATTTTGACATTAAAATTACACCTACATGCAAAACTTGCCATCCAAATCCTCCAAGGCAAACAAAAACACCGTTGTTTTGGGATGATATGCAAGTCATGTTAAACTGGCACATGTTCTTTCTTAGGTGTAATTATCTGCGCAAGAAAGAAACTACAAATGTACTTTAGATTGAGTGAAAATCTGACTTATTTATACAGTATTTAGGAGACTATTGATGTGCTTATGGGTGTTAACAAACAAGACGGAGTCCCCCAATGGCCTCCCCTTTGCCCCGGATTTACCCGTCTTTGCAAAGGGCAGCTGCCAAATGTTCACCCTGGTTTGGGCCGGGCCAGCTTCACATGGCGTTATCCCCAGAAAGGTGGAGCACACTGTGCAAGGTAACCCAGGGTATTTTCAGACGTTACGAGATCACGCTCAACCACAGTCAATTCCCTGTGGTGGGGAATGGTCCCGTAACGTCTGTTGGGGAACCGGAAGTTCCCCCCCCAGATGTTACCCATGCTCAATCCCCGCTGGGAATCACATTCACCACGCGATCGGCTGAACCCGCGGGGCCGGCGCTGATTGCGTGGTGAATGGGATTCCCGGCAGGGATGAAGGGGCCCATCACGTCTGGACGGCGATCACGGCCCGAATGCCTGCCAGGATTCCGGGCCGTGGTCATTTCGGGCAGGCGCTGCAGCCACATTGACCACGGCGCCCATCCGTCTCCCCAGAGGGCGGGCAGTGCGGGGGGGGGGCCGTGCGGCTGCACGTTGCGCCGCGCGGCCCCTCCCCGATTCCCCCCCGGGATCCCCCGGCACATCTGTTGGACGTGCCGGAGTGATCCCGGCGGGGAATCCAAGAGTTGTTTCCGTGACGGGGCGAATGCCGCCCCGTCACGTCTGAAAATACCCCTAGTCTGAATTGAGGCAACACGCTGCCCCAAGGCTACCTCCTGTCTGATGAGTGAGCCTTGGGGTGGGGCGCGCTCACCACCATAGAGTCACGATTGCAGTCTAGAGCAGTTGTGGGTGCAACCACAACTCTATGGTGGGGTGGGGGGCAGCCTGTCTGCTGGGATCCTCGTGAGGATACGTTGGGGGAGGGGAAGGATAGAGTAGCTCTGGGGTCCTGCAGACTCCCAGCCTGTGTTAATGATACGGTGGGTGTTAGGTATCATTGATACCTAACCTGGTTTGTTGATAATTATGATGAGGCCTGATCCTGTAAACTGTCATGCTAACGTTCCTTTCCACATGTATAATCTAATTAACCTGAATGGGAATTGTTGTAAGAGTGAAGGCTTTAGTGTTTGAAGGATTGGGCCCCTTGTGAAGAAATCTGAATGTATTTACACAGAATCTTTTGCAAAGCTTTCCTGAGTTTCAGAAAATGCATTGCTTTGCTGCCAAAAAATTAAAAATGGAGGGGGTAAAGGAGAAGGTTGGTACCTTTATACAGAAGATCTATTTAGCAGTTCAATTATTTGTAAACTCTTTTATACATTTTTATTATGCACGTAAAGAAAAGTGTTCTATTTTGTTGTAATTGGGGGGAACAACTTTTTTTAAATGAAGGCATTACTACTACAGTATTACATATTATCATGTTAAAATGGTATTAACTAGTAACAGTCATTTATTTCTATTTTGTAATTTTGCAATGGATAATGCATTGTTTTAAATATTTCCAAAACTTTACTCTTGTGCTTTAATCTCTAGTAAAAACTTTTATTTGAAATTTTTAAAAATAGAACTCTTCTGTACAGATTGTTTTTACTATGGTGTGAATATGTATCATAAACTGCAGTATCTGTAACCATGAATAAACTTTCCAAATGGTAAGTGTTCCATTTTTATTTTAAATAGCTAGAAAGCCATTCTTAGTGTTAAATTAACAGCTTTTATTTTCCTCCCAAATATGATGCCAGTTATTAACCTAGACTGAAATCCTGAAAACACTTTATAGAAAGACTTCTCTTTCATTTGGGAAGTCACTGAAGTTATGGTAGTGAACTCTTCTATCTCCCCCCAAAACCATGCTTTCTGGAGATGTTTTTGACAAAGGGGAATGGTACATGAATAGTAATACCCTGCTACTTCTGCAATGTCTGTATATCTCTAGGACAGCTTAAGGGACGTTCCAGTAGCTTTGCTAGGTAGAAAACGGCTCTGGTGCAGAAGGTGGAATGGGTTCCCTGCTGGGACATTCCATCTCGGTGTCCAAATGCATTCTGCACCTATTATATCTACGCCCCTGCCCTGTTCTGATGAACAGTTCATTCAATGTAGTTGGGTCTTCTGTTTTACTCTTGAAGTGTTTTGCAGAGTGCTAACCCAGTAGGTAAAGTATGTGCTCTCCTTTGTTGTGTTTCAAAGTAACTGTTCATGTGAACATTTATCAGCGTGAGGGTGGTGACCGCACATTTCCTGTAGTTAGAAATTGACACACTACTAGTTTGGTTTATATGTTCATCTGAAGGCTACTGAAGTGGTTAGTTTTAATTAAATCAAAGTAATTACTTTGGTTTACACTGTCTGAATGTGTCCTAAGGGAAAATGACAGAAAAACTTGGCCTGAAGACCCAAATATTTAATACTAATTCATAGCACTTAGCAAATTCTTCCATACTTAAGGCACCTCTGTTACAGATGCAACAACTAATTATTTTTCGTTAGCCTCTCAGCCAAGTCCCACTAGTGGTATATGGTGCCATCTAGCACCCCAGCCCGGACATAGCAAGTATAGCTCCAGAGCAGGAAATCTCCACCCCCTACCATGGGTATATATACCCCTAGCATGCCAGCAACCCTCTCTTCATTTTCCCCCTGCCTTCAGCGAGCAGCTCGGACTCATGCTAGCTCCAGAAGCGAAGGGCTTCCATCTGTGCTCTGGCTGTAAAAGTAACATCCCAGAGACAGACATGCACCAGCTCTGCCTGTTCTGCCTGGGGGCAGAGCATGACACCCGCAGGTGTCCCATCTGCTGTACGTTCAAGGAGCACGCCGAGAAAAACAGGGCCAGGCACCTGTCTGATCACCTCATGGCCCAGGTGACAGCAGCTAAAACTCCATCAAGGCCACCCAGGGAGAACCAGGCTCCTCCACGCGGTGCTGCCTCCTTTCACACTCTGGCCAGTGCCCTAGACAAGTAGGCACCACCGGAACTGTCCCACTCACAGAGTGCGGAGCTGGAGGTCACAACCCAGAAAGCCATGGGCCCCTCCTCACAGCCAGAAAGCTCCCCAGAGTGCAGCCAGTCCCTGGCCTGCTCCCCGCCGTGGAAGAGGCGCTCCCCAGAGCCCATTCCTCCCCACAAGAAAAAGAAGAGCCGCAGGTCCCCATCCCCGCAGCCGGCACCAAGTCTCCGCCCCGCCCCCCCCCTATGGAACTTCTTCATGGGGCAGCACTCACGGAGGCAGCCCAGCCAGTTGGGTGGCGGCCCCTCTCCCCACAACTCGCCGCAGGGCCGACTTTCCCAGCTTCAAACTTCCCGACTCGGCTGGAGCTGCTTCCACTGAGTCACTCCCGGTGCTCTGCTGCACCAGCAGTATGCTACCAGTTGGGGAAGCCACCACTGCACCAGCCTCTGAGCTCTGCTTCACTGGCAGCATGCTACCAGCAGGGGGAGCTGGCACTGCACCAGCCTCTGAGCTCCGCTGCACTGGCAGCATGCTACCAGCAGGGGGAGCTTTCACTACACCAACCACAGAGGCAGCCCTGAAGATCTCCTCCGTGCACTCCTCCCCAGGGCCAACTTCCCCTGACCAGATCAGGGCTAAGACCCCATCCTTACATGGGCCAGATGAAGAATCATGACTCAAATTCGGGTCAGCAGGATATCCACCAGATCCTCAGCCCACTGGAACACCTTGCAGGGGAACATCTCGCAGAGCTCGCAGGGCCCTGGAACACCTGTTGACACCCCTGATAGAAAAATCTATGACTAAGGTGGTGCAGTCCATGCAAATTTCACAACAGACAGAGGGCAGCTCGACCACAAAGAGACCTTCGAGCAAAAGTGCAGGGGGGAAAACACAGCCCCCAGTAACCCATAATTCAAGCACCGCTAAGAGGTCATCCAGCCAGCCAGCTCCACAGAACTGATCAGGGAGATAGCGTCCCTAGCCACCCTGCCCAGACTCTGCCTCCAAGAGTGACCCCATCAGCCCTAGACCCTGAAGCTCTCCCATCCACCAACATATACGCCTCCCTGTACCTGAGAACTCCAGACCCAGAAGCGGAGCAGTCTGACACTAATAGCCTCAGAGCAGAGGCACCTGAGACAGAAGGAGAGGAAGGAGTGTACCACCTACTCCAGGACAGCTGATGGCCCCGTCTCCAGAGCAGACCGACACTACGCTAGCGGAAGAATCCTCCCAAACGGCCCAGCACACTTCAGAGTTCAGGGCCTTCCAAAATATCCTGACCAGAATGGCCACGACCAAAGGTGTTCCCCTGGGTAACGCAGAGGGCGACACACACTACCAACTCTTCAACATCTGCTCCACAGGACAGAAGGACAAAGTAGCAATACCCCTCGCAGAGGGGATCTCTGCCCCAATGGAAAAGACAGTGTGGAACCAGCCTGCCACCTGCCAAGCAGCTGACGCAAAAAATGTGAGAATGAACCCAGTTCCAGCCTCTGGACATGAGCTCCTAGTCTCACACCCAGCCCCAAATTCCTTAATAACGACAGCGATTAAAGGGCGGCAAACCTCCGATGATTAAACGATCGAAGGGCAACAAACTCCGACACAACATCCTGAAAAAGAAGGGAAAAGACTTGACCAACTTGGTTAGAAATCTTACTCGATGAGATCCCTACAGCTATGCACTGGGAACTACCTGGCCCTGATGGCCAGATTTAACTATACACTGTGGGACACTACACAGCAGAGAGCCTCCTCTCAGGGACAGACTGACCAACAGCTGCTGACAGTCTCGCAGGACGGCCGCTCACTATCCAGACATCTTGCCAGGGTGGCTAAGGATGTGGCTCTGTTAGGGGCTGCTGGCATGGCCACGGGAATTACCATGCACAGGCATGCCTGGCTGCGTTCCTAGAGCCTAACCAACAAGGCACAGTATGTGGTGGAAAAATGGAGGTTACTTACCAGTAACTCTGTTCTTCGAGAGAGCTCCGCGTATTCTCACTCTTGGGATTCACTTCCTGCTCTGCAGGCACCGGAAAACCTCTCGTCAGCAGTATCCAGGCAGATTACGCCTGGAAAAGACTAGAACATGGTGAGGGCTCCGCCCCCTCCACCCCCCCTCCCATCCCGAGAAAAGCGCGGGTCCGCATCACGAGGGATGGAAGGATAAATAGGGGGAGGAGCCCTCACCGCCTCAGTTCCTTCCAACCCAGCCTGGAAGACCTGGCATGTCCATCCAAGACTGAGGGGAAGGCGGGCGGGATGTGAGAATACGCGGAGCTCTCTCGAAGAACAGAGTTACTGGTAAGTAACCTCCGTTTCTTCTTCGAGGATCTCCGCGATTCTCACTCTTGGGAGAGTAATAAGCAGTTCTAGTTATCTCACCTCAAGGAGGAGGGAGTCGAGGATGATCATTCAAGAAGGAGTCTAGCACTGCTCTTCCCACCTGGGAATCTGCTCTGGCCGCCAGATCCAAAGAGTAATGTCTTGTAAACGTATGGACAGACGCCCATGTGGCAGCCCTACAGATGTCAGATAAATCTATCCCTTGGAAGTTTGCCAATGAAGCAGCAGTAGCTCTAGTAGAGTGAGCCCTCAATCCTGCAGGCGGAACCTTGTCTGCTAAGGCATAACATTTCTGAATACACAACAAGATCCACTTTGAAAGTCTCTGTGTGGAAAGCTTGACTCCAATCCTTTGACCCCCATATGAAATGAATAGGGAATCACACGCTCTTATAGATTTGGTTCTATCGATGTAGAAAGCAAGCGTTCTTTTAACGTCTAACGTATGTAACCTTTGTTCCTCAACAGAAGTATGAGGTTTAGGAAAGAAAACTGGTAGTGAAATTGTCTGATTAAGATGAAAACTGGAAACTACTTTGGGAATAAAAGAGGGATCAATTCGTAGATCAACTTTATCCCTATGGAACAGTATATAAGGAGGGGAAGCTCTAAGGGCTGTGAGCTCACTCACCCTCCTAGCTGAAGTAATTGCCACCAAAAATGCCGTTTTAATAGACAAATTCTCCATGCTACAAGAAGCTAAAGGTTCGAAAGGAGGAGACATTAGTTTTGACAGCACTAGATTCAAGTCCCACTGAGGAGCAGGGCTTGACCTCTGAGGGAAAGTGTTCATCAGTCCTTTCCAAAAAGACTTCATCAGTTTGTGAGAAAAAAGAGTTTCACTATCATCTGGTTGCAAACGTGAGGATAGAGCCGCCAGATGTACTTTTATGGAAGCCAATGACAAATGTAACTTCTGTAGATTCAGAAGATAAAGGAAAACATGGTTCATGTCCAAGGTTTGCAGAGAGATAGACTGTGCCCCACACCACATACGGAATCGCCTCCACTTCATCTCATAACATTTGCGAGTTGAAGGTCTTCTTGAATTCAGAAATATTTCTGAAACCTCCGGCGGTAAATTGCTCATTGGGGTCGAATCAACCAAGCGGAGAGGTGGAGCATTTGCAAATCGTGGTGAAGAATTTCTCCCCGTTCTCGAGAGAGCAGATCGGAGATCGGCGGGAGCCTCCTGATCTGTGTCGCCATTCCCAGTAAGGTTTGGAACCAGGTTTGGCGGGGCCAAAAAGGAGCAATCAGAATGAGATGGGCTCTGTCCGTCCTGACTTTGCACAAGACTCTGTGAATGAGGGGAAACGGTAGAAACGCATAAAGGAATGTCCCGTGCCAAGATATGGCAAAGGCGTCCGATATCGATTCTGGTGCCATACCTGCTCGGCTGCAGAATTTTGGTAGTTTGGCGTTTCCCTGCGATGCGAATAGGTCTATCGTTGGAGTTCCCCAGTCTTGAAATATGTCTATCAAGACCTCTTCTTTCAGTGACCATTCGTGTTGGTCCGTTGACTTGCGACTGAGGTAATCCGCCCTCGAGTTGTCGTTTCCTGCCAAATGAATGGCGTGAACATGTATGTCGTGATCTATACACCAGTGCCAGATGGTCTCTGCTTCCTTCGATAAACGAGTGGAATGTGCTCCCCCTTGTTTGTTTACATACCACATGGCTGTGGTATTGTCTGTGACGATTTGAATGTTCTGACCCTTGATACGGGGAAGTAAGGCCTTCAACGCCCAACGTATGGCTCGCAGTTCCAGCAGGTTGATGTGCAGGTGCGTCTCCTCTTGAGACCAGAGACCATGCACTTTGATGTCTTCTATGTGCGCACCCCATCCAGTTAGGGATGCATCTGTTGTAATGACAGCCTGAATGCTGGGAGGATCGAAAGATACCCCTTTTAGAACCTGCTCTGCGTTTGCCCACCATTGTAGATTTAGAAGAAGTTCCCTTGTTATGGAGATCTTCATGTTGAGGGGGTGGATGGCGGGAGTGTAGTTGTTGGCTAGCCATTGTTGTAGGGGTCTTATGTGCAGGCGTGCATGTGGCGTTACCATGGTGGTGGAAGCCATTAGCCCCTGTAAGTGAAGGAAAAAACGAACTGACCTGGTGGGATGCGTTTGGAGAATGTTTAATGCATGTCGTATGGCAAGAAGTCTCTCTGTGGGAAGATACGCTTTCGCGTGTCTGGTGTCCAAGATTGCCCCTATAAACGGTAAGCGCTGTGTAGGGTGCACGTGTGACTTTGCCAAGTTGAGAACAAATCCCAGGTCTTTGAGGAGCGATATAGTGAGTTCCACGTGACTCATAAGTTCTTGTTGTGACGTTGCCGCCAGCAGCCAATCGTCTAGATACGGGAAGATTCTGACTCCCTGCCGTCTCAGATAGGCTGCTACGACAGCCACGCATTTGGTGAAAACGCGTGGTGCTGTGGATAGTCCGAATGGAAGGACCCGGTACTGGAGGAGAAGGTCCCCTGCAACGAATCGTAAGAATTTACGGTGAGAAGGGCGTATTGAAATGTGGAAATAGGCGTCTTTCAGATCAAGAGAGGCCAACCAGTCGCCTTGCTGTAAGCCCATGAAAATGACGGGTAAGGAAGTCATACGAAATTTAAACTTTCTAACAAATTTGTTGAGATATCTCAGGTCCAGTATGGGTCTAGACCCTTTATCCTTCTTAGGGACCACAAAGAACCTAGAGTAGAACCCAGCATTATGTCCATTTCTGGGAATGAGCTCAACAGCCCCCTTGTTGAGGAGTTTTTGGATTTCAACTAGTATTTGAGTAGAGGGGGGGGGGCCCCAGGGGGGCAAGGTGAGAGGGGAGGGGTTGTGTGAAATTGTATGGCATACCCCAGTTGTACTATCTCTCTGACCCAACGATCAGAAGAGATGGCTTCCCATACAGGTAGGTAGGGCAACAGGCGGTCCTGGAATGAGGGATCATCCTCATCATCTCCCTTGATCATAGTTTCATTAAAAACGCGATTTTGTCTGTTGTCCAGACGACGAACTAGGGGAGGGTTTGCCCCTGCCCCTTTGTCTACCAAATGCCTTGCGTTGTTGAGCACCCTGTTGTTGTTGGTAAGGGAGCTGATTATGTTGCTGGAATCTTTTACCAGCTTGAAAGTAATTATAGTTTTGGTAGGGTGTCCTTCTTGAAGAGAAGGCATAGCCCTGTGTGGTAAAGGACTTTTTACGTATGGCCCTGACTACACCCGTGGATCTTGCCGTCTGGTTCATTTCCTTAATCTTTTTTAGAGTGTCGTCTGTAGAGGCAGAGAATAGACCCTCACAATCGAACGGCAGATCTTCTATTCTGGTTTTGTTTTCTTGGGTGAGAGCTGTGGAACGAAGCCAAGCATGTCTACGAAGTGCTATGGCAGATGCCATCCCTCTGGCGTTGGCATCCGCCACATGCATGTTAGCCGTCAATTGAAATTGGGCCATCTGCATGCCTTCTTTCTGCAGTGCTGCCAACTGGTTGGGGTCTGACGTAGTGCCAATCTTAGACCATAACCAGTGCTGATAGCCGCACATGGCTGATGCATAGTTTGCAATTCTAAAAGACAGGGAGTCCGAGGAGAACACTTTCCTTCCAAGGACATCCAGCCTTCTTCCCTCCCTGTCTGCCGGGGATGTTTGTATTCCCCCCGCTCTGGATCTTACGGATGCAGCAGCGATTACTAAGGAGTTGGGAGGGGGGTGGTTATGGAAGATTTGCGCCCCTTCCTTGGGTACAGCATATAAGGAATCTGCCAATTTGTTGGTAGGAGAGACAGAGGCCGGTTTTGCCCACAAGACAGTGGCCGGTTCCAGCAGCTGGTCTAGCAAAGGTAACGTTACGTGTCCAGATTCTCCTGTCCCCAGGATACCAAATATGGGTCCTGTCTGGGCTTTTTTAACCACTTTCGTGGGAAGTTTAGGGAGGGAGGACGCCATCCTCCTCAGCATAGACTGGAATGCTTTAGAGTCCTCTGTGGCTAGCGAGATATTAGCGTCCGATATGGTGTCAGGGGGTGGTGGGGAGATGGTCTCATCCTCCTCAAGTGATGGGGATGATGATGAGGACGATCGCGATGCCGACGCCCCCGGGGAAGCTATCCGGGGTACCGGCGGTACCGATGGTACCGTGTCCTCTCTGTGGGTCCCCAACAGGGAGGTCAAGAGCTGCGTAGCCCCTGATGGAGCTAACCTCGGTCCCGGTCCCGACTCGAGCGTCTCGGTGTCGACGGTTCCGGGGTGCAACGGTGCCTGTAACGAGCCCGTCTCCGAAGGGGGGGGACGTGATATCGTAGCCGTTGGCGCCGCTCTAGGTCTTGTTCCCGTGCTTCGAAGAGTGTGCGGCTCCGCACGCACCTGGTATCTCGGTACCGCTACCCGTCATGCGCCTAGGATGGTATCCACTCTCTCGGGGCTATGGCTATCAAGTGTCTTTTGGGAAATCCCGCTCCTTCAACCAGTAGAGGAGCCAACGTAACCCCATTACCAAGGGTACCCATAACCCTAGGCAGCGGTTTTGATAGTGACACACCCACCCGGGTGGGGGGAACTGAGGTTTTGGGACTGCTTAAGAGGGTTTGAAGACACATGGAGGGATATCACCTCCGATCGCTAGGTCCTAGGTCCTGTTATCTCAGGATATAAAATACAGTTTGAAACCCATCCCTGGGAAAGGTTTGTTATAACCCCTATCCCAGACGACCCAGTAGCTGCCCAAGTGTTAAGGGCAGAGGTACGGCAACTTTGGCTGAAGGGCACCATTGAACGGGTCCCTCCAGAGTCGATAGGAAGGGGTTTCTACTCAATGTACTTTACTGGTCCTGAGAAACTGTAAGGTGTTCACCCAATTTTGGATCTACAGGCATTTAATAAATACGTTAAATGTTTTAGGTTTCGTATGGTAACTATGTCACAGGTCATCCCTTCCCTCAGGGAAGGGGATTTCTTTGCTACAATAGACATGAAAGACAGCTACTTCCATGTGGCTATCCACCCTGAGCATAGGAGATACCTTGGGGTTTCTGTAGATGGGGAACATTTCCAGTTCTGTGTCCTGCCCTTCGGGCTCTCCACCAAGATTATGGCCCCTGTGCAGGCATGGTTCAGATGTCAAGGGTGGTACGTTTTCACTTACCTTGACGACTGACTGTTTAGGGCAAGATCTCAACAGGCCTTGGCCCGTCAGATGACCCAGGTTTGTAGGGTCCTACAAGGTTTGGGTATTTTTCTTAATCTAGAGAAAGCCGTGTTATCCCCTTCAACCTCAATGAAGTTTATTGAGGCCTTCCTATATTCTGAGAAGGGAGCAGCCTTCACGCCACAGGACAGGTTCGTAGCCATCAGAGAAGAGTGCTCAAAAGTGATTCACAACCCTTACCAGAGGTATTCTTTATTTTCCAGGATACTGGGGCTCTTGGCTTCCACAACATTCACCACACCTCTCGCCCGCCTGAGGCTGAGGGCACTGCAGTGGTGGCTAAAACCATGGTTGCTCTATGGGCTCCTGAACCCCAGCTTACACATACATGTCCCATCCTGGGTGGTACGCAGCCTCAGGTGGTGGATAATGAATGAATGAATAAAAAACTTTTTTGCCATAACTACAGTTATTGGCATTCGGCAAAGTATTTACAAACAATATGAAATAAATAAACAAATAAATACAATAAAATAAATACCCTAAAACTGAACACCCCAGCCATACAGAGTGCGAACAAGGTCATATGACTTGAAAAATCAAAACAATTCAATATTACACTCACAAAGTAATATCCTGTACACATATGTAAATCAGACCATGGAAATAAAAAGGCTCCGTACAACCACACCATTTCCCAGGCCCATTTTCCTGCCCAAATTCCAGACTACGGAGCTACCTTATATTAGTACTCTAGGACAGAAGCACTACAGCCTCAAACAATTCCCTTATCAACCTGCCCCTCCTTTGTACGATCCCCAAGCGACCGCTGCCTCTGATATGAGGCCAAGTTGGCAAACATTGCTACAGCCTTAGTTAGGCCAGAAACTTTAGAAACTAGGCATAGTTGGTATACTTTTGTGGTTGAGTTCCTCTCAAGCAGCTCTTGAAGAGGTGCCAGTAGCCTAATCCGAAGGTGCGCCAGAGCGGGACACTCAATGAGTAGATGTCTATTTGTATCTAACGCCAACAAATCACAAAATCGGCACCCTCTTTCCTCCCACTGGAGGCCAAGATAATGCCCCTCCAAAATAGCAGAGGGGAATACCCCACAGCGCAGTCTTGAGAATGCATGTCTAATTTGAAAATTTGGCTAGGCTATAAAGTATGAGTGTTCCGCAAGAGGGGCTACAGGAAGGACGTAATCCCGGGCAACTCTTTGTCGCTGCCTCTGGGCTGAATCCAGCTGCAGCTGCTGATCACCAAGCTGTTCTTTGACTAAGCGCATTGCCCGTTTGAGTCTCCTGGAAATCAGGTAAGTGGGCAAAAAACCAAGCTTCTTAATTTCTCCTTCCACTTGTTCCAGTCAGGGGGTCAGGAGACCCCTTTCCCCTGCTATCCTTAAGAGAGAGGCATCCTCGGCAGGCAGCGACCTAATCCTTAGCCAGTAGCTAATAATGCATTTTAATGCCATCACCCTAAGTGGCCCGCAGCCGAATTCCAAATTAGGAGGATCTGTGGTGTTCCCTTCGGGACCCCTAAGACTGACCGAAGGAAACCATTCTGGACCACCTCCAGGGACTTTAAATATGGCAGGCCCCATACTGGGAACGCATATAGAAGTTACACTATGACTTTTGCCTGGAACAGCCTCAATGCCGGCAGTACCAACTTCCCCCCCTTTTCCAAAGTAGAAATTAACAATGACTCCCACCAATTGAGAGGCTTGACTTTTAGCAGCTGCCATATGTTCCTGCCAATCAAGCGAGTAAGAAAAAATAATCCCCAGGTATTTAAACTTGTTCACTTGCTGGATTTCATTTGACCCGATTTGCCACTGGTGGATTTCTTTATGTTTTCTATGCTTGATAGCCATGACCTTCGTCCTTTTTATAATTAATAGAAAGGCCCTCTTTTAAAGCATAGTCACTAGTCGATTGAATGGCTCTTCTCAGTCCCACCGGAGTCCGGGAGATAAGGACTGTATCATCTGCGTACAGAAGTGAAGTGATCTTCCTTTCACCAATCGAATGGGAATCAACTCAACAGAGAAGAAGGAAAATCGTTTACGAAGAGATTAAACAGGGCCAGCACCAACAAACAGCCCTGTCTAACTCTGCGGTCCACCTGAACCCTCTCTGAGAGGGCCCCATCCTGCCGATGTCTCACCTGGAGCATGTTCCCCTGGTGGAGACAAATCAAGAGAAAAAGCAGCTTGGACTCCATCCACAGAGAGCCGAGCTTCACCCATAGCCGCTCCCTGCAGATGGAGTCAAAGGCCATTTTAAGGTCGACAAAGCACAGATAAATCCGCCCCTGTCGCTCCACACACCTTTCAATTATCTGGGCAAGGACTAGGGCATGGTCCACCGTGGACCTGCCCTTCTGAAACCCTGCTTGCTCGGGTACTATAATATTGTTTGCCTTAAGCCAATTCAGCAGCTTCCCCAAGAGATACCTGGAGTACAGTTTCCCCACCACGATAAGAAGACTTATTGGCCGGTAGTTCCCAGGGGATAGGGGGTCTCCTTTTTTAAAAATCAGGACCACAATGCTATTTACCAAGACCTGGGAACAATACCTGTTTTGTTTATACCGGAGAAAACCGGGGCCAGAAATTTGGCCCACCATTCCGGGGCAGGTGGTGGATAAGAAGGGACAATGTGTGCAGGGGAGTACCATTCCTTCTACCTGCACCTCACCTCACCATCACTACAGCCGCCTCACTATCAGCATGGGGGACGCACCTAGGCAACCTAGTGATAAGCAGAGTATCAACACAGGAAGAGTCCCAACTCCACATAAACATTCTGGAACTCAGGGCTATTCAGCTGACTCTCAAGGCATTCCTGCCAGTGGTGCAAGGCCACAGGGTTCTGATCTGTACAGACAACACCTCAGCGATGTTCTATATCAACAGACAGGGGGGACTCACTCGTGGCCGCTTATGCGGGAAGCAAGACACCTCTGGGAGTGGTGTATTCCCAGAAACATTATGCCAGTAGCCATGCACTTGACAGAGGTGGAAAACACCTCAGCAGATCGCCTAAGCAGGGAAGGGGCAGTTTCTCACAAATGGAAACTGAACAACGAGGTGTTCCAAGACCATGTTGCAGTCTGGGGAAAGCCAATAGTGGACTTATTTGCTACTGGTGCAAACTCAGAAACTCCCTGCTTTTCCAAGGGGGGAAGAGGGAGAGGATCATGGGGGAGATGCACTGGTGGCACCCCGGCCCCCAGATCTCTGCTATGCCTTCCTGCCCATCCCCTTGATTCCAAAGATGTTTCAGAGAATCAGGCAGGAGGGAGGGGACCTCATCCTAATTACCCCATACTGGTTGAGACAGTATTGGATCCCAGAGTTGTTGAACCTCTTGGTCAGACCACCCAGGAATTTACCACCAGAGTCAGACCTAATATCCCAGTCGAGGGGGGAGGTTTACCTGTGCGGAGGCTCGGTTGCTGAGTCAAGAGGAAATCTCCCTCTCAGGTGAGGAAGATCCTTTTAGCACGCAGAAAGATTTCCACTAGGGTCTCTTACACACACAAATAGCAGACGTTCCTACAATGGCTAGAGGAAAGGAATCTCCAGCTGAATGAGCTCAGCACAGCGACCGTGCTGGAATATGCTACCTGCTTGCTTGGTGGGGGCCTTTCAGTCTCCTCGCTGAAGGTATACCTAGCAGCCATCTCAGTCAGGGATTCTCTGTTTAGCTCCAGATTGGTGTCACGCTTTCTGAAAGGGGCTGTTAGGGTGCATCCTCCTGCCCCATATATTTATTTCTCCTGGGACCTACAGGAGGTTCTGAGAGGCCACACCAAAGCTCCCTTTGAACCGCTTGAAGAGGTATCTAATATCTATGGACATCCTTTCCATGAAAACAGCCTTCCTGGTGGCCATCACCTCAGACAGAAGGGTTAGTAAGCTGCAAGCTCTAACTCGCAGGGCCCTCTTCCTAACAGTCAAGGATCAGTGTATTAGCCTACGACCTCATCCTAAGTTTTTGTCTAACGTTGTATCAGAATTTCATCTCCAACAAGAAATTTTCCTCCCAGCGTATTTCCCGCCCCCTTCATACTTCTGAGGAGCTAGTTAAACACATCCTGGATTTTTGTAGGGCGATTCTGATTTATATAGCTAAGAGTTTTTGACTTTCTAAAAATGTCAATCTTTTTGTGTTATATGGGCCAGGCAAGAAAGGGTGCTGGCCTCAAAACAAACCATCTCCAGATGGGTTAGGAAATGCATTAGCAGGTGCTACGAAGAGAACAGTCTACCCTTGGCAGGGGGTACGATTAAAGCGCACTCTACCGGGGCAGTGGCAGCATCAGCGGTAGCCTTTCGGCATGTGCCACTTCTGGATATTTGTACAGCTGCCATTTGGAGCACTGCCTCCACATTTGTTAAGCTTTATGCAGTGGACGTGTATGCACAGGATGATGTTACATTTAAACACTCCGTGTTACTGACATTGACCGAATTTTAAAAAGGCAATATAGAAATTTTAAATAAGGAAATTAAGAATTGCAGTTGAGTATGAGAGTGGAAAATTGTATAATAAAGAGCTTTTTCTTCACTGCAACCCGCTTCCTTTGTGCATGCTTGCTAGTCTACCACTAGTGGGACTTGGCTGAGAGGATAACGAAAAAGAAAGACTAGTTTCTTACCTGTAACGTTCCTTCTTTGAGTCGTATCCTCTCAGCAAAGTCACACTCCTCCCCGTTAGCAGTTGCTTGTGATGGGAACAGAGGGTAGCTGGCGTGCTAAGGGTATATATCTATAGTAGGGGGTGGACTTTTTCAGTTTTCTCGCTCTGGAGCTACACTTGCTATGTTCAGGCTCGGGCGCTAGATGGCGCCATATACCACTAGTGGGGACTTGGCTGAGGGAACAAGGAAGAATTAGTTGTTGCATCTGTAACAGTGGTGCCTTAGATATGGAACAATTTGCTGAGAGAATACAACTCAAAGAAGAAACGTTACAGGTAAGAAACTAGTCTTTCCTCTACAACAGCAGTTAAGGTTTAACATGCGGTGAGATGTACAAGGCCAATCCTCCGCTCCCTAGGGTTGCCCCTTTTTGGAAATGTCCCTGACACTCCCATAAGTCCCCTGACTAGGGTGGCCAGGTGTCCGGATTTATACCGAACAGCCCAGTATTTCTGACAGCTTGCACTTTCCAAGATAGAAGGGGAACCAGACCGTAGCACTGTCCGGGAATTTCCCCTTCGATGCCAAGTCTCACTGCACTCACTCACTCAGGAGTGCAGTGACGGCCAGCCAACGGGCTTTTTGGTGTGCGTGCGGCAGCTGGCAGTCAGTTGAGGCTTGCTTGAAGGAGTCCTAGGGGTTAGGTGGCATGGCGTACAGGCCAGCAAGATCAGCCCACCACCCCCAAGCCCAGGTATGTGCCATCAGCCTCCCCCTACCCCCCCAGGCTGTCACCACGGGTCCCCCCCTCCCAGTATTGCAACCCCCACCCCCCGGCTCCCTCCCAGCAGCAACCCCTTGACTTTCCCCCTCCCAGCACTGCACCGCACCCCATCCCCCCAGCCACAGCACTGCAAACCCCCCTCCTAGCAGCAATCCCCAGGCTCCCTCCCAGCAGCAACCCCCCTCCCAGCAAACCCCCTGCCTACAGCACTGCAACCCCCACAACTCCCTCCCACCAGCAAACACACACACGCCGGCTTCCCCTCCCCCAGCAACCCCCCCTTCAAAGGTTTCTAAGGATGACGTGGGTGTGCTATCTTCAATGTTTTTATGTGCAAACTTGTTCAATGGTTTTTCGAGGTAACTTGAGTGCTACCCCCAGTTCTTATGTGCACTGTTCAAAGGTTTCTACAGATGATGTGGGTGTGTTATCCCCTATGTTCTTATGTGCACTGTTCAAAGGCTTCTCTGAGTGATGTGGTTGTTTTACCCCCAATACTATGTGCAAATTTGTTCAAAGGGTTTACAGGGTGACCTAGGTGTGTTATCCCTAATGTTCTTATGTGCAATGTTGTTCAAAGGTTTCTGAGGTTGACTTTGGTGTTATTCCCCATAAAAAGGGGGGGGGGGGGAGAGAATCCAAAAGACAAATAGAAAATTAAGTCGGTTGAAATGGTAAGGAATCGCTGGTACTTATTGCCAACTTGATGAGACACTAAAAACATTCATTTTTTCTCAGTGAGCCTTGGCACTCTTTTTCACACTACTAGGGAGAAATGGGACTAGTAGGAGAGAGACCTTGGATGGGACCTTAGTAAGAGGGCTCTCTATCCCCCAGTGGCAGGGCTTCACGCAACAGCAAGTGTTATGAATTGGAACCGTTCTCTATGTTTCCTGACTAGGAGCAGGACTTAAACCCCTAGTAGGCAGTTCCCAATTCCGGGATCTGGCAGAGGCACCATGAAACAGATCACAAGCCCTTTAAATAGACATGTGTTTATTATAGAAAGAACTGAGACTATAAAACCAATACACTTGCATCTAGCAACAGCCTTCACCTACTCACAGCAAGCACACACACGTAAGTAAATACATATGATTTCTTACATGTAAGAGGTCTCAGGTCTGGTCTCAAGAGGAGAGCAGGGCGGGGGCCCAATCGAGGTCTATCTAGGAGCCTAGCTGCTGGAGTCTTGGCTTTTCACAGCCTTTGAGAGCGTTGGAAAGGACCAAGAATCAATCAACCGGCGGTTACCTAGGTAACCCGTCAGAGGGTACCATGCAAGGCACCTTCCCTGTCTAGGGCTGGCCTTTTTATCCAGTGACTGCCTTATGATTATCCAGAGTGTGGGGCTGTCAGTGCTCGGCCTGGAACGTTTTCCCATTGGCTGTTCAGGTTTGGGATACTTTCTGCTTAGTCATTGCTATTATGGGATGTCCTGATCTGTTAGATCCTGCCTACCCCTCCCTCCAGATAGGAGGCCTGATCTTTGGCCACAGGTTGTCCATGCCCCTTTCTCCAAGGCGTCTCACTTAGGCCATCTTCCCTCGTGGCATTGCTTGGTCCTTATCTGTAACCTTGTTCTGGGCACAAATAATTATTGCTAGTTCTGTTCTTACTAAATGACAAGAATCTATCATTCTCAGCATCTCTCTCTCTCTTCTTTTCTGCAGATGGGTCAGTGGCCACCCCACCCCTGCCACATAAGAGGGGCAGTCATTTCCCTGAGAGGTGGCAGCCCTGCCATACTGGACAGCGCGAGTCTGGACTAGAAGCCCAGGCTGGCTAGTTCCAGGCCTTGCCCGTCCCCTTGTGCTGATTCCCGCCTTCCCTTTACTGTAGTAAGACCTTCTTCGGAGCGCACCAATGGGGGGGGGGCAGGCAGCCCAGAGGCCGCCCCCCAAAAGCGCCGTTTCCCTGGCTGGGAGGGGGGTGGGGTTGAAATGAATCCGGGCAAGGCAGCAGCCGCTGCCGCACACAGGCTGCGACGGGAAACTAGAGACGCTAGAGCAGGCTAGGCCGCTGCTGGGGGGGCGCCCAACCCGGCTGAGGGAGCCGGCGGCGTTTGGTGAAGGCAGGGCTGCAGCCGAGGGACAGCGACGTCCCCCGCTGGAGGAAGGAAGCGCTGGGAGGGGCTCGACTGTTTCACGTGGCAGCGGCAGGCCCATCCTCTGGGGCGGAGCGCGGGAGCGGGCAGGGGGAAGCGCTGGCGCTTAGCTGACCCCCCCGGCGTCTCCCTTTCCAGTCAGAGAAGAACCATGGGCGCTGAGTCGCGCTGCCGCCAGGACACCCTGGCCTTGCGGAGGCAGCTCATCGGGTAGGTGCAGGTCCGCCTGGCGGAGGGAATTCTCGGGGGATGAGGCTGCTGGAAAGAGAGCTGCCCTTCTCCGATTGGCTGGGGGGGGGGGTCTGACCGCCGTTAATTAGCGTCACTTACAGGGGTGGTCGAAATTGTTGTGTCAAAAAGCCCCTCTAGTAACTGTCCCCTCCCAAAGGTGAAGCGCAGCCAGTTCTTTCTGGACTTGTACAATACAGTTTCAGCTCACTGCAAATAGTCTCTGCTGTGCTACCTCCTGCCTGGGGCATGTCTGCACAAACACATCGTAGCCTTACTGAGAAATCTGTATGAGCAATACCGAGGCGCACTGGCATATTTCATAGTTCACAACTCACGCAGACTGTTACCTATACAGTGATTTCGAGTTGCTCCGTAGCGTCCTTGTTCACACGAACATAATTCTCAGTAGCAGCGCTGCCAAAAATGCAATGTGCCCAGGCTACGGCAAGCTACATGATGCAAAGTGTTTGTGTAGCCACGGTCTTGGTGAATGAAAAATCCAAGAGATTTTAAACTCTGATTTATGTTGTTGCAACTTGTGACTATAACCACTGTTTTGTGGAAAAATATAAAACTTTTGAAAATATTTATGCAATTATCACTATCAGAATATCATAATTTAGTGTGCTATAGTAAATGTATATTGTGCTCTAATGCTACCTTTATTGTAGCTGAAAGCCAAAGACCTTGTTAGAATCTGTGCACTTTAAAAAAAGAAAAATTAAAACAATTCCTATGGACAGAATGCAACAAGGAAAACAACAAGAAAGTAGTAGCCATATACTTATGTGATTGTTGACCTTTGAAACGAAGCACTTTGTTAATGTTTCTGAACTGTGGACAAGCTTTTAAAAATAGCCTTGAGCAGAAATGATTTTATGTTGTAAAAGATATGGCTTGGAAATAGACTATCAGAATCTATGTGCCAAGGTTTAACTTGTACCAACCATTCCCAGTTTAGTCTACTCATAATTAATTAATCCAATAATCAAAATATTTCCACTAACCATTTTAGATTATTTTTTTTTAAATTGACTGGATTTCAAGTTGATGATGATAATAGCCTAAGTAAGTATTTTAGCCCTTTGGAACACTACTAACGCTGATCAATTAGGCTCCAGTCACATTGCTGAAATCAGTGAAGCTCTGTGAGGGTACAGTGTTCATATACAATATGTGGTTCTGTTTGTAGGATCAAGGACTCGGAGAAAATACAGAAAAGATTGCAATTATGAAAATTTGAGATTAGGACGGTGAGGGAAAGTTAAAATTAATATTTACAATTTGAAGGAAACAAGAGGCAGGAATATACCTGCCTACAAACATGTGATGCAGGAAAGGCATGTTATATAGTATACCATTACCATTGGATCCGATTAGGCACAGAGCTAACAATCCCTAGATCTTGACCCAGTTGTCCTTTTTCAGTGGAAGATCCTTGAACTTGAAGGTAGTTTTCTTTGCTGATTCAACAAGTCTGAGTTTGTTGACCTCTGTACAAGGCCCATATTTTTTCTCCGTCCCTTTTCAAACCAGATGCCCCCACACAGTGCACATGTGGGTGCCTGTGTGGGGAAGTCCCGTGTGACTGCTGGGGCGAGTGCTCCTGCAGTCCACCCCCACACGAAGCCATCGGCCAAAACAGGGATGGCTCTGTGCGTGGAGATGGGTGTGTGTCCATGTAACGGCTGCTCATGCACCACACACCAACCACGGCACACACCCATCCCGCCCACCCACCACAGCCCGTTTGAAAAGGGCTTCAAACTATTCCCTAAGGAAATTAGAGATAGAGGCAGCAATTGGCATGTAGTTTAGAGTGGGGGAAGGGGAGAATCTTCTTTTTGTCTTTGACTAAATGTGTGGATTGAGATGCTTCATCAGGCTCTTGTGTCTAAAGAAGTTTTGACTATTTTGACTGTTTTCTACAGCTCCTCCTGCAAACTCTTTTTTTCTGAAGACCCACTGAAGATTGTCAGGGCAAAAGGCCAGTATATGTATGATGAAAATGGAAGAGAGTACCTTGACTGTATTGGTAATGTTGCTCACGGCAAGTGTAAAATACATTCTCAATAGCATACTCTTTTAAATAAAAGCCGCAAAATTCAACAAGACAGAGTAAGACCAGCAAGGCCTTTGCTATGCTGTACAATTACGAGCCCAACTTTTGTATAATTTGATGGGGAAAGGAGTGGAAAGCATTTCTTGTGTCCATAATTTGGGGAATTTCCAGGGATTGTGTGAAATTCAGGAAATCTGAATAAAAATACAAAACAATGTGGGTTTTTTAAAACTTAAAGCTGACATGTCTGTTCCTGATGACAATACAATGTCATTTCTGCACCATAAGTGTTACAGGACCAGAAGCAATATATGCTTTTCTATGAGAACAAACTTACTAAAGAAAAAAACACTGTATGGAGAGAATATTTAGACTGGTATCCCCCACATGCACTTTCTGTCTTTCAGTTGGCCACTGCCACCCTGATGTGGTAAATGCAGCACATGAACATAATCAAGTGCTAAATACTAATTCTCGGTTTCTCCATGACAATTTGGTGGATTATGCAAAAAGAATTTCTGATACATTGCCCAAGAAGCTGTGCACCTTCTATTTTTTGAATTCTGGGTAAGTTTATATTAGTAGCCATTTAATATCTTCACTATCCTATCATCTGTCAGGGATGAGGAACCTTCGCCCTCCTGGGGGCCCCCTTGAAAATTGGTACAAATGTCAAGGACTGCAGAGAATTTGAGGCATAGCGGTGCTTAAAGGGTGCACTCAGGAAAAGGAGGGTCCCTGGATCTGTGCCATAGATCTGTCCCCTATTCTTGTGTGCATGCCCTCATCTCTGTTTCTTGAGCTCAGTCTTTCAGTGCTTGAGGATAGGCACTGGATTCAGGGGCAAGATCAGGAACTGGAAAGGGACCAAATAAAAACAAGCTGCAGACTGTATTTGGCTCCCATGTTGGAGTTCTCCACCCTTGATCTGTATGACTACATGCATACTTAATTCTACCAGCAAGGAATTTTACAAGAAACAACAATTACATACTTTTTAGGACAGCTGCTACAGAGTATTATTTCTTTTTAAGTATGGCTTCTCTGCAGGCTCCAATTATCAATCTATTGAGAATACAGAATTGTTTGTTACCTACCTGCTATTTACGGTACGTCAATGTAGGTTCACACACTCATTTTTGTTGTATAGTCACCCTGAGGTGTTTTGAACATTATCATTGTTTTGGTTTGTTTGTCCTATTATTTTACATCATATGTTAAGTATCATGAGGCCTTTGTGTACTGGAAATATCCACTGTAGGTCAAATGAAGGATTTCATATACCTATATCAAAATTTTGCAACCAATTTGTAAACATTCAGTTCTACCCTAAAAATGCTGTTGATCAGAGTGTATCCCATTTTTCTTTCTTGTCAGCTAGAACTGCTGAAAGACACCAATATTAGGAAATTTCAAAAAATTAAGTTCATTCATTGCAGACATGTTATGGCTTGTGTACAATACAACTGAGTTCACTTAATATTGTGGAAGATTTTCACCCAGAATTATTCTTGCATGTTATTAAAAGAAAAATAATGTCATGGTTCAGTACCTAAAGCATTGGCTTTCAGGCTTTTTGCCAGTATGACTGCACTTAACACTTAAATTTATTAATAATAATAATTAAGCATTATATAGAGCAAGCAATGTGCCTGGCACTCAACAGTTGTGACTAGAAACAGGTCCCTGCCCCAAGGGGCTTGTAATCTGGAATGGACAAGGCGAAGCAAGACAAGAAAGAGGCACTTAGCGAAGAATAGGAGTACGTTCATGAAACTGAGAAGCTGCAGATGCACATGCTTAGCTTGGTTACAAGGGGAGAGGGAGATCTTGAAGGATGAGAGAATATGAGAAGCACACTACAGGGAAGAGGAGGCCTGATGGAAAGGGTACGTTTTTAGGAGGGATTTGGATTAATTTTTCTATCCACTATAATGCAAGGGAGGGAACAGAGAGTATTCCAAACATAGGGGGGCAGCTAAGGTGTGAAGACAATTTAGGAAGTAGGTGACTCTGCAGTTAGTCAGAGTGGCAACAGAGGAGGAGCAGACGGAAACATAGTGGAAAATGAGGACAGAAAGATAGGAGCATGGACATGAAGAACCTTTGAAGGTGAAGACAGGGGGGTTGTTCTGTATGTGAAAAAAGAGGGAAAAGAGGAGGGGCTGAATATGATCCGAGTCTTCATTAGGTCAAATAAGAGATGCTATTTAGAAGTGTCATCAAAATTAAGCATCAAAATAATTGCTAAAGTGCTTTTTTTTCTTTCTACTCACTAATGTAAATATACAAAGCGGTAGGACAACTGGTGTTTAACGGGTTTAGCTTAATTCAAGCTGGTATGTGCATCATTAAATGTAATAAGAGATTAGTGTACATGTTTCCAATAATGTTCTCTGAGCCTTAAAATGCATGTATTTCAAATACTACAGAACCAAACTAAATCCCATAATGGTTTTCTTCTAACGTATAAATCCACCTGTTTTTTTTAAAAAAAAATTAATTTTAACATCAAACAAGCGTAGTCTTCTTGTGTGCAAAAGGAAATACCCAGATTTCAACACACAGGAGGCAAACTGTTCTTGAAGAACATTTTATTTTATTATTCCTACGGTTCTGGACTACTCGGTATAACCATTCTGGTGTCTGTTTCATTTTTTTGTTTAATTTTAAAAGACTTCCAGGCTTCTGCTATAAATGGAAATAAGATCAGAGTAAAAGCACAATCATCTGAGCAGATAGCACCAGCAACAGCACTTAGCACAGATGCAAGCGCCAGTCACTTCAGGGGGACGTGCCTCTCTGCTAGTGTCAGCACTAGTCCGCTTCTTTTATAAGGATAATTAGTAGGAATATTCATTTCTCTCAGACTAATTACATCTATGATTTTTGTTTGCTTCAGTAGCAATCGCATTAGCCAAAGTGCCTTAAGATCCTCTGCTTGAAAAGTGCTAAATAATAAGGGCAAGGTAGCATTCTGTACAGTTTACAGTCTTACAACTTAACTTTGCTATTGTGAGTAGGCTCGGTGATTTCAAAGGGACTATTCTCAGCAGTAAAGTTAGTTATTTTTTAATTCCATTTTTATCCTGCCCTTCCCTCAAAGACTCCGGGTGGCTCACAAAAATATATAAACACGTTTTTAAAACACATTAAAACAATTAAAACCAAACCATAAACCCCCCACCAACCCTGGCCCCAACCTGACCACCCCAACCCTCACACTCCTGCCCCAAGACCATCCCAATCCCTATCCCCACCTGCCAAACACCTTTTCAAACAGAAAAGACAGCGCTTCCGGAAAATGCTCAGTCCTGGGCTCAAGTGGATCTCCCGGGGAAGGGAGTTCTACAGCACAGGGGAAGCAATCGAGAATGCCTCCCTGCGGGCCCTTGTACGAACAAGGCGAACAGACAGTACCCACAGGGAGGCACTCCCGGCCGATCACAGGGGCCACAATGGAACATGGAAGGACAAGCGACCTTTCAGATATGTGGGGCCCAGACTGTTTAGGGCTTTAAAGGTCAAAACCAGCACCTTGAATTGTGCCCAGAAAGCTATAGGAAGCCAGTGCAGACTACTGCAAAACACAGGTGTAATATCCTTCCGGCACCCCATCCCCGAAAGGAGACAGGCCGCCACATTCTGCACAAGCTGCAGCTTCCAAAGGCAGCTCCATGGAGAGCACGTTGCAGTATTCTAGCCTCAAGGTGATGAAAGCATGGATGACGGTGGCCACATCAGAATCAGAAAGAAAAGGCCGCAGCCTCTTCACCAGATGAAGTTGGTGAAAAGCGTTGCTGGCCACTGCCGCAACCTTACAATCCAGGCGCAGCAAGGGGTCCAGAAGCACTCCAAGGCTGCAAACCCAATAATAGGAGTCCCAATCTCCTCCAGGTCACATGCATGTGGAATTGCAACTTTAATCTGCACTCTCTCTCCCTTTTTCTACTTGTAATTATTTGTGTGTGCAATTTATACACACTTGTGCAGTGCTCATATGTTCAAATCTCAATGGACATTAACCCTGGACGCAAAATGGCACTACCAGAGTGCCAGAATTACAAAAATTGCCCTTTATGTATGCAATGCAACAACTATGGAATTTTGATTGTAGCTCAGAAGCCAATGATCTTGCTCTGAGGCTGGCACGACAATACACAAAACATGAGGACGTTATTGTTTTTGACCAGTAAGTATATTGAGCTGTGTTAAATAACATTTAATGTATTTTATTAGTGGTGATAAGTGGTGTTTTTAATATTTCAGAAGAAAAAGGCACATTTTATTTAAATAGGCACTGATTATTTTTTATAAATAGCTTCTCCCCTGTAGATTTGACTACACTCTGTCCACTTCTTCCCCTGCCCCTCCTCTATTAAAAATGTCTCTTTGGATGTTAACAGATGGGGCCTCACATTTACCCTCATCTGCCTGTCTGAAAGGCGCCCATCAGATGTTCAACCCTGGAGGGCTCTATATGGCATCAACCCAGGACATGTGGAGCATGCTATGCAGGCTGGTCCCTCCCCATCTGCTGAGGCATGTGCAGCCATTCCACATGTCCAGGTCCTCTGTGACAGCAGCAGGATCGGGCCGAGAGTCCCCAGTCCGCTCTATCAGCTGGCTGGCAACTGCCAGGCACTTCTGCTCCCCAGTCCACTCCATCAGTTAGTTGCCAGGACTTCCACTCCCCCTCCCCCCCGCTACACCACTTGGAAGGCTGCCCCTTTGTTGGGCTCCTCACGCTTTCCACATGTGTGCAGCTGTGTGGGGACTTGCTGAATGACTCCAGGGCGCTCCTATCTCATGTGAAAACACACTTTGAAAACCTAAGTAGCACGCTCCGGGCAGCTGGGGATCTGGGGACAAGATCTGATATGATCTCTGTGTAGCTCCATTATCTGAAGGTAGAACTGTTCCCAGTTGAAACTGGTTTGTGAAGAATGAGAATCTTGAAGAGGCAGAAACCTAAGTAAGATGACCATGTCCCATTTTCCAACACAGAAAGCAGGAGTGGAAAGGAGGTAGAAACATTAAAAGCAATCTAGCCGGGTGATAAAATTCTGTGCGTAGCAATTTTAGGTCATGTGACTGTAATGCAACATCTATACTAATTAGACATGTGATTGACTTCAGTTTTGCTGATAGGTTTGCTTTTTTTTAGTGCTTATCATGGACATCTGACATCCTTGATTGACATAAGTCCATATAAGTTCAAAAATCTGGATGGACAAAAGGAGTGGGTCCATGTGGTATGCGCTGTAGCCTACACATTAACAGTTTTAGTATATTTTCCACCTTGTCTGTGGTATAGCACTCAAAGAACTTTTTCTGTGTGCAGGCTCCTCTTCCAGATACATACCGTGGAATGTACAGAGAAGACCATGAAGACTCGGCCACTGCTTACGCCAATGATGTGAAAAAAATAATTGATCAAGCACATGAGAAGGGCAGAAAGGTAAAGAGTCTGCTAACTTCTTGGCTAGATCTAGGCAGTAGTCTTGTCAGCAGTAAAAAGTACCATCAGCAACAGGGCTAATTCAGCACATAGGTTTCATGGGAGCCTTTTTGGAGGTTCCCCGGGCGAGGCAGGTGGCCACCGATGTTAGATCTTTTTCGGTGGTCACCCCTGTGCTGTGGAATTCGCTCCCGGAGGAGGCTCGGCTGGCTCCCACTCTCCTGCTGTTTCGGCGTATATGTAAGACCTGGCTGTTCCGTCAGGCTTTTGGCAGGGGGTGGGGATAGGGATGGGGGTTTTCCCCATGTAGTGTATTTTAAATTGTTTTAAAATTTTATTATTGTTTTAAATGAAATGTTGTTCGCCGCCCCGGGCTGCCTTGTGGGCAGGAGGGGCAGGATATAAATTTTTAAAAATATAATAAAATAAATAAATAAATAAAATTGGCTTAGGAAACAGTCCTCACTGGACAGTGTGCAAGGGAGCTGCACATGCACACATGCAAGCACAATGCTAGACTTTACTTGGTGCCAAAGCCACCTTCACAGCAAGCATCATCATCCAGTATAATCACAGTCATTGGATTGCGACATGTAATGTGGGAGTGCCCTATCTAGGGCATGGGGCTGGGGTGTATATTGCACATGCAAGTGAAAACGGGGCCCCTCACTGCAAATAAGAATTTAATTTGACACCCCCTTAAGTCTAGTGCAATTAAATGCCACACAACTTATGTGGATGTAGCTACCTTCAAAATGAAGATTTTAACCTAAAATTAAATTAAATTTTCATATTACACCAGATATATAAAGCAGATGATTTTAAGAAGTGTTTACTTGTAATCTATATTAGACTTTTGTGGAGATTTTTGTTAAACCAACCTATATTAGAGCATCTTTGTTGCCTACAATAAATAGCACAGGAATCTTATATAGGTACAAATGTTATTTTTTCAGATTGCTGCATTTTTTGCTGAATCTTTGCCAAGTGTTGGGGGTCAGATCATTCCACCAGTAGGTTATTTCCAGAAGGCAGCACAGTAAGAAGCTTCTTTTTTCGACATGATTTTTCTTGGTCTCTCTCTCATTTGGTCAAAACTCTGAGATCCACCTAATGTTCTTTTCTTTGTTTTTGTTATACTGTCCAAAACCACTATAAACTGAGCCTGTGTGTCCCGGTGGCAAGTACAGAAATGTTTCTCTCTTGTTCAGAGAAGAGACTTTACTTATTTCTGTGTAATGCAGAGTACCAGGAACAGTACTGGCACTTTAAGAAATACATTTTTAATAGTACTTTTAAGTTTTCATATTGTAATTCTATGCAATCACATAATGTTGCTGCAAACTGAATGCAAAAGTCAAATCTTTATTTATATAGTGTCAATAAGGTCCCTGCCCTGAGAGGCTAAACATCTAAATGGATGAAGGAAGGAAACACAGGAAGAGATTCATGAAGTTGCAGGTGGAGAAGGTGGTAGAAGCATCTTCTGTGAGCAACCTATGGGGAGTGAGAAGCTAGGGAAAGGGTGATTTCAGACGTGACGATATCACAGTGAACCACGCTCAATCCCGCGTGGTGGCTGTGATAGCGTAACGTCTGTTGGGGGAAACAGATGTTTCCCCCCAGATGTTACCACGGCTGGGGATTGCATTCGACATGTGAGCAGCCGAAGCGGGGGGACCGGAGGCCGCCGCGTGTTGAAAGCAATCCCATGCCAGGGTGAACCCCGGCGTCTCATCTGGTCAGGCGCCACGGCCCGGGATCACCGGCAGGACCCCGGGCTGTGGCGAATCCGGCCCGACGCGGCGGCCTCGTTGGCCCCGCCGCCCGCCCGTCTCCCCGGAGGGCAGGTGGCGGGAGCGTGGAGAGGGTGGGGCCGTGCGGCCGCACGTTGCGCCGCGCGGCCCCGCCCCCTCCCACATTCCCCGCCGGGATCCCCCCAGCACGTCTGTTGCGGCGTGACGGGGTGACCCCGGCGGGGAATGAATAGGGTGATTTCGGTACGGGGCCAACGGGCCCCGTTACGTCTGAAATCACCCATAGTCTGATGGAAGATGTAGGTTTTTAGGATAGTTTTGAAGGGAGGGAGCAGCACATGGGTATTCAGGAACAGAGTTCCAGAAATAGGAAGCAAAGACAATTTAGGGAGGAAGTGGGAAATAAGAGCAGAAAGAGAAGCAAGGACTTGAAGATGAGGAAAAGGAGTTCGTGCTTAAAGGATTGAACATCAGAGCAGCAGGCTAGGTAGATTGTCACAGTGGGAGTGGGGAAGGCCACTAAGGAAGTCAAGGCAAGAGGTGACTAGCGCATGGATTAGAGCAGAGGCGGACCAAGTCCCCAACTCCAAAAGCTGCATACCAAAATCTGCATATGCCCAAGAGCCATAAAGACACACACAGATGCATGTTCACACAAACCTTTCCTACCCTGTGTTTGGCTGGAAGGGCCAGTGCTCTACAATCCTGGTTGCTGAGATTCTGAGGAGCAGCTACAATTCAGCAGTTTAGACTTAGGTGCAATGAAGTAAGATAGACCCCATTAGGGCAAGCCAGGGCCCAGGACCTGCCTTGGCTGAGCTGCATGCAACTCCCAAGCCACAGGGTGAAAACAGACATGATGCTAACTCCACTTTAACACCATTTAAACATTTCTTATGCATGTTACAGGGCTGTATTGGTGCCCTATGCAGCCCTGCAACATGTGTAAGAAATGTTAAAGTAGAGTTAGCATCATATCTGGTTTCACCCACTGTTTACCCACCCCTTGACCAGAGGTTTTGGCAATGGGGTTAATAAGGTTGGGCCAGATTTTAATGTTAAGCAGGGAGAAGCAACAGGCCATGGTACCAGAATCTGAAGGTCAAAAGAGAGAGAACTTAAAAGATAAATCCCAGGCTATGTCAATGGAAAGTATGAAGATGAAGGATTTGCAGGGAGGTGGGTGGGGAAGTGAGTTCAGGCTTGTACATATCAAGCATGAGACATCCAAACAAAGAAGCCTGTGAGAGAGTGACAAAAGATTGGATGGTGGGAGAGCTTGCCCTAAAAATTAAACTCAGGGGAGCCAAGTAGAAACGGACACCTCGAACTGTGAAGGACTAGGAAAATGCTAATATTGGCCATCTCAGAAGTTAAAGCCAGAAAAACCTGGATGTTGGCTTTCATTAGTGATTTTCTTATCCCAAACCCTGTGCTGCTCATCATATACATTAAATTGCAACAATCCTTGTTTTACATTAAACTGTAGAAAGACAAGAGTGGTCCAGCATTTGTATAGCTAGTTGACAACTAGGGTTCGGTTCTCTCACAAACTCTGGCTTTTGGGCAGGCTTGGGCTCTGACACTTTTTTTTAATTGTTATTTTAAATTAACTACTGGGTGAAGGGGGAGAGATAGAATTGGGCATCCTCAGCATACAAGTGATAGTGGAAACCATGACAATTTGCCCAGGCATAGAGAATAAAGCAAGAAGAAAAGAAGGTCAATGGCAGAACCCGAGGGAAAGGGAGGCAGAGGAGATACCAGCAAGTCAATGAAGGAGAAGCTAGAGAGAGGAAGAGAACCAGTTGAACTGAGCCCCAAGGGAGTGAAGAGAATCAAGGCAGTGTGACTGAATGGGTGAAAACAGAACTTCACATAACTCAGCTTGATTCATTACTTTAACCACTAACATTCACCACTTTAACATTTCTTATGCATGATGCAGGGTTAACTTATATTGGCATCGTATGCCACCCTACATACAACATTCATACAAAAATGTTAGTGTAGTTTTAAAGGAGAGTTAAGGTGCATGTCTGTTTTCACCTAGTATCAAAAGGAGCTGAGAGCTCGAGCAGCATGAGAAAGGCATAGAGGCTTTTAGACTGGAGCTGTTGGTGACTATGGCAAGAGCAGTCAGTTAAATAGAGACAACAGAAGCCAGACTGAAGCTGGCTGAGGAAGGGAATTGGAAAAAGCTAAAACAGCATGTGTAGACAGCATATTGAAGGAGCCTGAAAGCAAAGGGGAGGAATGAGATTGGGTGCTATTTGGAGGGGGTCGAGAGTTAATTTAAGGATAGGGAAGACACTGGCATGTTTGAGGGCAGAGAGAAAAGAGCCAAGAGAGTAGAGGTTGAAGATCAACACTAGAGAGCAGGCAAGGGTGGGGGAAATAAGGTCAAGAGGGCAGGATAGAGGGGTTGGATAAGGAGGGAGGTGATTTACTGATTTCATCAACAAATATGAACATACTATGTTTCAGGCATGTGCGGAAGGCAGGAGGGATCTTTGTTGCAGATGAAATTCAAGTTGGCTTTGGAAGGGTTGGCAAATGTTTTTGGGCATTTCAGCTACAGGGAGAGGATTTTGTGCCTGATATTGTCACAATGGGCAAACCAATAGGAAATGGGCATCCTATGTCCTGTGTGGCAACAACGAAAGAAATTGCAGAAGCATTTGCAGCAACTGGAGTGGAGTACTTTAATACAGTAAGTAATTATCCAAAACATCCCCTGTAGTTACATCATAAAGTAAACATGAACAATGGTCTCAGTTGGCTATATACTGCATTTTATTCACAATATTTAGTGAATTTTATGTTATCTAATAAGAACCACTACACATTTGCAAATTCAATAAATTCCATATTAGCATGTTATAGGATGGAAGCTTAGTCTTAAATTTTTAATCCTAGTTCATTCTTTTCCATCTTCATGGGGTTTTTTTGTGGGTTTTTTTTTTTTTTTTTTTGAACAGTTTGGAGGAAATCCTGTTTCATGTGCAATAGGTATGAAAGTCTTAGATGTTATCGAGAAAGAGCATCTTCAGGCCCATGCCACCGAAGTGGGCAATTTCTTGATGGAATTACTAAATCGACAGAAATCTCAGCATCCTATTATTGGTGATATCAGGTAAAAAACATGTGCAGATGCTGCTTTATTTAGGAAAGCCCTTCTCAACACAATTGCATTATAAGAGCAAATGCTAGCATGACAGAATGGGGCTTCAAAAATTAGCATTTCTTTCCATGAAAGCTAGTACCAAAATAAACAAATGTAAACTAGAGAGCCCTAAAGAGAGCAACTACTCTCAAGCTCCAACTACCCTTACATCCCTTAAAGTGGCACTGCTGGATCAGAGGTAAAACACAGCTAAGGAAACTTGTTCCATTATTCCACTTTTGTTGGGAACAGAGAATTGGTCACCTACCTCGGTGAATGCTTTTCTTCTCCTGCCAGGCAGACAGTCCCCCAGATGGGTAGTTCCTCCTCTTGATCAACAGGGGGCAGAAGATATGACGATCTGCACATGCCTACTGAGCTACCCCTGCTCTTATCAGCAGGAAGCCCCAAGCAGAGGACTGACTCTTGTAGACTTAGAAAAGGACCAGACCTAACCCTGAACTTGAAAGAACTCTGAAACCAGGGAAGAGATAAGGCTCAACAGAACCAACCATTTATAAGGGATGTCAGGTAAGATGGAGAACATCAAATATAAGGAAAGGGAAAAAACACTCCCCCAAACTAGCCACGGTTGCTGTTTGCTTGGGTGGGGCCGGAGGACTGTCTGCCTAGCAGAAGAAAAGAATTCACTGAGGTAGGTGACCAATTATCTTTTCTCCCCCTGCTGCAGACAGTCCTCTGGATGGGACATACCCAAGCAGTAGGAACCCTAGAACAAACAGCACCAGAAGGATCTAGCACTGCCTGTAGAACCGTTCTACCAAAGGCTGCATCTGCCAATCGGTAGGTGTTGATCTTATAATGCTTGACAAAGGTATCTTATAATGCTTGACAGAGGCCCAGGTCATGTCCCTACCAATCTCGTCATACGAGGCTCTTGCCTTAAAGGCATACAAAGTGGCCGCCCCCTGCACGGAGTGGGGCCAGATTTGCAAGGGAAGGAACTGCCCCTTTGCCTTATAAGCCTCAATTATCACCTGTTTAACCCACTTCGATATCAAAGACTTAGAAGCCTTGGTACCCCTTAGGCTTGCCCGCAAATTAACGAAAAGGGCTGTGGACTTCCTAAAGCCTTGAGTCCGTGAGAGATAAATTTAATGCCCGAAGGGCGTCCAGGGTGTGCCACATGCACTGGTTTTGGGCAGAAAAGGAAGAGATACCTGATGAATGGGTTCAAAGGGAGATTTTGTCAGAGCATCGAGGACCAGATTCAAATCCCAGGATGGGCACCTATGGACCACCGGAGGAGAGAGGTGTCTTGCCGCCCTTAGAAATTGACGGACATGTTTGTGTGCCGAGAATTTCTTGTTGGAAACAGCATGCAGCACCGAGTTTAGAGCTGCCGCTTGTCGCGCTAGGGTGTTATGCTTGAGACCCTTGTCCAAGCCTGCCTGAAGGAACTCTAAAATTTGGGGAATTGAGGCTTTACAGGGGTCCTGACCCCTAGCAACTGCCCACAGTGAAAAAACCTTCCAGGTTGCCATGTAGGAGTACCTGGTGGCCGGTCTCCTCAAGGCCAGGAGCGTCTTAAGGACTGCCTCCGAATACCCCTTCTGAGCAAGGGCTAGGCGCTCAACCTCCAGGCTGTCAAATTTAGAGAATTTGTGCCCTTGTGAAATAAAGGACCCTGGCATAGTAAATGGGGTCCTGTACGCTCAGTTCCATGAGGTCCGAGACCCAAGGACATCTCGGCCACCATCGAGTCACCAATATGATTTGGGCCCCCTCTCTCCTTATTTTTGCCATTGTTTTTGCAATGAGGGGATGGGGCAGAAAGGCGTACAGGAGCCCCGCAGGCCAGCTCTGGTTCAGGACATCTGTCTTCATTGCTCCCCAGCACCGAGAACGCATCATAAAAAGGTCTACTTGCACATTCTCGGGGCTGGTAAATAGGTCCATTGCCGGAGAGCCGAAGGACAGAACCAGCTGTCTGAAGACCTCACTGTTCAGGGACCATTTGTGGGGATCTACCTCCCTTCTGCTCAACCAATCCGCACGATAATTGTCTCTGCCCTTTATGTGCAGCACCTTTAAAGACAGAAGATGGGATTGAGCCCAGTTCAGAAGTCTCTTGGCCTCAGCCTGGAGGGTAGGGGGACCTCAAGCCTCCTTGGTGGCTCATAGGCTTTCGCTGTCGTATTGTCTGTGTAAACAAGCACGTGTGAATTGAGAAGAACTGGCGAGAAGTATTGGAGAGCGAGGCAAATTGCTCTCAGGTCTAGAAAGTTGATACTCCTGGTTGCCTCTGACCTGGACCAGAGGCCCTGGGCTGCGCAGTCGTGCAGGTGAGCTCCCCAACTTGTTAAGCTCGTGTCTGAGGTGAGGAATTTCCTGAGGGGCTCCACCAGGGGAACTCCCCTTGCAAATCTTTCCCTCTCCAACCACCAGGACATGGGGGATTTTAGGTGCTTTGAAATCCTTACCCATGGATTGTACCCTTTCGAGAGCTCGCTTTGAAAAGGCCTGAGCAGCAGCAGCAAGGGTCTGAGGTTGAATCAGGCCGACTGGAGCTGCTGGAAGCATACCACCAGGAGACCCAGTAGCCCTGCCAGAGTTTTTAGCCTCAAGCGTTGACTGGCTCTCAGTAAATAGATCGAAGAGCGGATCTTTTCTTGCCTTTTAGGGGGAATGAAGACGACGCCTAAAGAAGCATCTATCACCACTCCCAATGCTCTATTCTGCGGCTGGGAACCAGTTGGTTCTTGAGGACATTCACTATAAAGCTGTGGTGATTCGGGTATTGTATCACCCTGGCAACATCCGCTGAGGCCCTGTTCTGGGAAGGAGACCAGGTCGTCGTCTAGATAAGGGTAAATATGTATTCTCTCCCTGTGCATGAGTGTGATGAGTCTTGGAGAAAGTTTGAGGGGTCTAGGCGATTTCTGGGGTTTAATACATTTGTCTTGTGCCTTCAAATCCAGAACGGCCCTCCATTAGCCAGACTTCTTGGCCACTAGAAAGATTATGGAGTATAGGCCAAGGCCAACTTCCCCAGGCGGAACCCTCTATATGGCCCCTAAGGACCCTAATCTGTTTAACTCCATGGACATGGCGAGATGCTTGATGGGGTTTGTGGGGGTCTCCCTGCCAGGAACATAGCCAAACTCTCCTCCTTGCCGCTATGGTGTGTGCAACAGAACAGGAAGACCAGAAGAGAGCATCCGTGGTGGCATCAGTCAAAAGAGCAACTGCCAACATGACACAGGAGGAGAGAACTGTAGCTTTCTTGTCCGAAATGTGTGAGGACTGCAGGTCATGTGTCCAAGACATTATAGCTCTGGCAACATAAGAGGAAAGGATGCTTGCTCTAAGGGTGGCCACAGTGGAATCCAGAACACTTCTCAGGACCCCCTCTATGACCCCTATCTGTGGGGTCCTTTGGGAAACAGTCCCCTTCAGTAGGAAACACTGTTTTCCTTGCTAGGGAGGTAGCAGTGGCATCCACCTTGGGGTTTTTAAACAAGCCATCCTTTTTTCTGGAAAAGGAATAAAGCACCTCCTGCGCCTTGGTCATTTTAAAAACCTTCCCAGGGGACTTGCACTCAGAGAGAACCAATTTTTCAAAGGCTCTGTTGAGGGGTAACCCTTTATCCCTATCCTGAACAAAAGGGATTAGGTCTCTGTCATCCTCAGAGTCTGAGGAGTCTCCCCTACAAGGCTTTTCCTGCAGCTGGAGAGTTTTGACGACTTGAGAGAGAAGTTCCTCTCTATACTGAGAGGGGAACTGTCTGTCCTGGTCTCTAGGATTAGGCAAGGACTCCTGGCAAGCTGAGGGAATCAGTGGCCAGCTTGCCCCTTCCTCAGCAGAGCTGTCTGAAGGCTGAGGAGATTCCAAGATGCAGAGAGCAGCAGCACCTGCTGGACAAGGAGGATTCCCACCTTTTTAAACTACCTCTTTTTTGACCCAGTAGCCTTATCTTTTCCCTTGAATCCCTTTCTCTTTGACTTGCCCTGTTTGTCCAGCATTTTGCCCATAGTATGATTAAGGGCAATTAAGGGTCTGGCTAGTTGATCAGCATCTCAGCCACGGGTAAGGCAGGTGAGGCCAGGTCTCCCTGAGGAAGGCTACAGGGAAGACGAGAGGCATAGAAATGGAGGACCCAGGGGAAATGAGAGTCCACAATGCAGGAACACTCATATCTTCCCCCTCCCCCCCCAGCCAGAATGAACCTGCCTAAGGCTGGGATTCATGATCTTGTCACTCTCTCCCTCTGCAGCTGCGTGGGAGAAGAGGAGCCGTGTCGCCCTCACAAAAGGGAGGGGGGGGCGCCCGGTGGAACGGACTCAATGCCCCGCAAGAGTCCATTCGGGATGGGGGATGCAGAGGCTTGCTGAGATGTGGCCACAACTGGAAGTCCTCAGGTCCTGGCACCAGCTCCCTGCTCCCAGGCAACTACGAGAGAGCTGGCCAGGCACTTAGTGCCGGTTTCAGGGACTCGGCCCGAACAAGCTGCCCTTAAGGCCCCGTCGAGAGCACCCAGTCTATTTTGTCTCCAAACTGGGAATGCCCTCCAAAACACCAGTAGCTCCCACTGGAGCAAAGATAAACATGCCCTGCCCGTCTGAGACAGAAGAACAGACTGGTGATAAGAGCAGGGGTAGCTCAGTAGGCATGTGCAGATCATCTTATCTTCTACCCCCTGTCAGTCAAGAGGCGCTACCCATCCGGAGGACTGTCTGCAGCAGGTGGAGGAAAGCCCATGCAATCATTAAGGACTAGGTTAACAAAAATAAACCAAAATTGGTGCAAATGAAAATGTTTTAAAATCCTGTCATTTTAACACTGCAAACCTCCAGCATGATAGCACCCATGTTATCCATTAGCATGGGTGCAAGTCAGATGGAGATGGGCAAGATCTATGCTAGCTGACAGCATAAAGTGCTGGAGAATTTTACCAGTATTGAAGCAAGTTTGTAACCAGTGTATTTTCTGTGTACCAATATAATTGCTTGATTCGATCCCTCTGCTGATTGTGAATTTTTGCAGTTAGAGCAGGGGTTCCCAAACTTTTGCCAGACACAAGCCAGTTTGAAATTTAGATATAATCCTGTGACCTCAGACACAAAGACAAAGTTTATCAAATATCCATGATCAAAATTCCATCTATAGCAGTGAAACTACTGTTATGGTCACAACTCACATTTTGAGAACTGTTAAAAATACATTGAACAGACTGTCTCACAAGTAGGTTAGCTTATTATTTTATTTCACTAATTATTCCAATTGGATTTGTTAATTTCTGGTTGACTTTTTTTAAAGGGGTGTTGGATTATTTATTGGAGTAGATTTAATAAAAGATCAAGAGAAAAGGACACCAGCTACAGCAGAAGCAGAGTACTTAATAGCAAGGTATTTACATTTGCACCTATTATTTCTAGTCTGGAATATTGCAATCTGTTGCACATTGCTGCTCATATCAAAATTTAGTTCTCATATCCAGCTACTGCTACCATTCATTTATATGCATGGCTACTGGACATTTAAATATTATCATGGTGAGACAGATTATAAAATTGTTTATAATAACCTCTCAAACACTCTTCTGAAGCAATTGCCCCCAACTTATTTGAAATGTGCTTTTGTTTACATGAATAGTTCCAAAGTCTTGTGTGTCAGAGGAAGGGGTTGATTACTGCTAGTGTGAACCCTTTGTTAGTCATCTAAGGAATGAATGCAAAACACAGCATGTATTAATTACATTCAAACATACATTGACATTATTAGAACATACTTTGTTTTCCCAAGGGTACATACTCCTGAACAAAAGGTACTTACTGTGAAGTTACTTAGGCCCAGCATCATGTCCCAAATCCAATTAATATGTGGGGCAAAATTACACTTCTGCACACGGTGTGCAACCACATAGTGCCCCAGGCTAAGTCTCCTGAGTGCTCCACCACCCTGCAGAGAGTCAAGTGACTTTGCCTGAGGCACCATGTATGTGCGCACACAGTGTACACATGCATACGGGTACTTTGGGGACACAAGTGAACAAGGAGAAGGTGTTAATACCAAACCGTTCATACAGCTAATGATCCAAGTGGATCATTATCACCAAAGTAGTGGAGGGGGAAGGAACGGGAGAATCAAGGAGATTGGGCATTTGTATCCTGAAATATATAGGATGCTTTTTTTAAAAAATGAGATGTACAAAAAGTGTGTTGACAGTTCTACATATAGATTGTAAGTACAACTTCTCATCTTTCCCCTCAAGAAGGATTCAGTTGACAATTTCTATATACTAATGAAAAAGATGTTCCAGCCTTTTTGAAGGAACATCCACAGATGCCAACATGGAGTTTGCAAATAACAGGGGAAATAAGACATTGTAAACAACCCCAGAGATTGTGGAGCTTTATAAGTAGGGAAGAAAAAAGGAGGAAACTTAAGGTGAAAACAGGCATGCCACTAACTCTGCTTTAACATTTCTTATGCATGCTGCAGGGCTGTATTGGTGCCCCAAGCAGCCCTACAACATGCATAAGAAATGTTAAAATGGAGTTAGCATCATGTCTGTTTTTACCCTAAGCGTATTTTAATTAGATCATTTTAATTAGTTACAAAAACAAATGGAGCCCCATTTGTTTTTGTGATTTAAACAATAAGCAAACATTCATTTGATTTCATTTTTAATTTTTTTTTATTAAAAATCATTTTTAAAAATCACTGCACATGTGCAACATGACAACCAGGGCTGTTCTGCGCATGCATACCCCTTTAAGAATGAAAAACAGCAGCCATTTTGCACATGTGCAGTGATTTTTTTATTTTTAATAGAAAAACCAAACAGTATATTTCTTATTTATTTTCCATATTTTTACCCCACCTGCAGCTTACAACATTAAAACTATAAAATACAATAAAACACATTAACACTTCTTTTAATCCTATCACCCCAACCACCAAATCACCCGATCCTTTATTCCCACTTACCGCCCATCAATCCTCTTCCCCAAACCTCCTTACCAAATCCTACCCAACTTTATTCCTGCCTGCCAAATAGAAAGGTCTTACATCTCTAGATGATGAGCAGGCTTAGGCAGTTCCATAATTGTGGGGCAGCAGCCAGAAATGCCCTTCTGCATGCCCTTGTAACTTCACAGGCAGTTGGCACTTGTAAGAGGATGCCCTCGGCCAACCTCAGGGGCTGAGAGAGGAAAAGGCGGTCTTTCAGATACCTGGATCCCAAGCTGTATAGGGCTTTATAAATTTAAACCAGCACTTTGAATTGTGCCTGGAAAACTATTGGCAGCCAGTGTAAACTCCAGAGTACTGGTGTAATGTGCTCCCAGTGACCCGTCCCCAACATAAGGCAGGCTACAACGTTCTGCACCAGCTGCAGCTGGTCTTCAAAGTCTTCAAGGGCAGCCCCACGTAGAGCGCACTGCAGTAGGCTAGTCTTGAGGTTACGAAGCCATGGATGACAGTGGCCGGGTCCAAATTGGACGGAAAAGGTCGCAGTCTTCTCACCAAATGAAGTTGGTAAAAAGCACACCTGGCCACCGCCACAACCAGACAGTCCAGGCACAGCTGCAAACCTGGGAGACCAAGGGAGGCTGGATCCAGTCAGTGACAGCAGTTCCCATCTCCCCTAGGTCACAAGATCAGTCAACCATCACCACCTTGGTCTTGTCTGGATTCAGCTTCAATCAGCTCGCCCGCATCCAGTCCCCAGTGGCAACCAGGCACCAGATAAGCACTGAAACTGCAGGACCTGGGTCAGATGAAAAGGAGAGAGCTGGGTGTCATTCGCATATTGATGGCACCTCACTCCATATCTCCAAACAATCTCACCCAGGGGCCTCAGATACACATGAACAGGAGTGGAGACAAGATGGAAAGCTGCGGGACCCCACAAAGGGACCGCAAAGGGACGACAAGCTACCACCCATCACCACCCTCTGGGTTATCCCAGCCAAGAATGAGCAGAACCACTCAAAAGCAATACCACGCACTCCAGCCAGGTCCCGCAACCATGTCACCACACCCCAATGGTTAATAATATCAAAGGCCGCTGAAAGATTTAACAAAAATCAGCAGAGTACAATTCCCCCTATTGATTTCCAAACCAATATCATCAACAAAGGCCACAAGCGCAGTTTCAGTGCCATGCCCAGGATGAAAACATAACTGATATGGGTCCATGAAACAGACAGCATTCAGATGCACCCAGGGCTGGAGGGCAGCCACCCGCTAAAAAGGGAAAGTTAGAGACACGGTTAGTTTGTGGGGGAGTGTCATCTATGCTGATGACACTCAACTCTCTCTCTCTCTCCCTCTGTTCAAGCTCGTCTCATCAACTGTCTCTCTGACATCTCTACCTGGATATCTCAACGTCAACTCAAACTCAACATGGCTAAAACTGAACTCCTTATCTTCCCCCCTCATCCTTCCTC
>QEPC01015764.1:2858987-2871538 GCA_003113815.1 Sphenodon punctatus | reverse complement strand
GTCTGACTCTTTATCCTGCTGAGCCACTATTCCTATACCTACGATCGGTTTACCCTTATCCTTGCAACATGGACCTGCCTGCTGTCATTCTCATCGTAACCAAGCCAAGTACGTGCACTTGAGACCTCGCATCTTCATGAATGTTAGGAAGGGGAACAGAGGGAGAGACGGGTCTAAGTCTCTCCCCCAGCTCCTGTCTCTCAGATTGTAAGCCCTAAGGGCAAGGACCGTGTCTATTTTATTACTTTGTAAAGTGCCAGGTACACTGCTGGCGCTATATAAATGTTTGTTAATAATAATAATAATAATAATAATAATAATAATAAGAGAGTCAACATCAAGAGATGGTTTCTTGAGCAGGGAACAGATGACTGCAGTCTTGAGGCTGTCAGGCACCCTTGCCTTCCCTAAGAAAGGCACTGACAACCTCAGCCAGTGTTTCTTGGTGGACTTTCACCCAGGACAGGCACAGATCTAGTTTAACTCACCCGCATCCCTCCAAGCACATCCTCTGCATCAGATGGCAAGATTAATTAAAGCTGATCCAACAAAATTGGACAAGATCAGGCCTCCTCAAATCCAAATTCACTCAAACTAGCAGCGCCCAAGTCAAATACGAGCGACTTTGTCTGCAAAGTAGGTAGCAAACTCATCACAGCAGCCAGTCAACGACTAACTCCAGGTGGAGGCAGCCAGGATATAAGCTATTCACCATGCAGAAAAGCTATGGTGGACAGCACTCTGCAGACACTATGGGAGCCATGAAGAAAGCTTTCTTCACCACTGCCACAACCGTAGCATAATCCTTCAAAACCAGTTTTTGCAGCAGTCAGTCTGCTTTGGCACAAGTAGAGTGCAACCTGGGCTCTAATCACTTACCCTCTCGCTTTAGCAGCCTCAGGATCTCGGTATACCAGGGAGATTTGTGCTGGCACCACTGAGGAAAGACACCTGGGCACCACCATGTCAACAGCCCGGGTCAAAATGTCATACCACAGATCAACCAATGCATCAAACAGGGAGGCAGACTAGGTCATCAGGTAAATCACTCAAGAGTTCTGGAATCCTATTGCATCCATTAGTCTCCAGGGGAAGACCATCCAAACCAGTCCACTTGCCCCAAACTATGAACCGCCCCCCCCAAACTATGGGGTTTAACACCCCCCTCCAAACTAAGCATTTTTTGTAAACAAAACAAAAAATGTGCCTTCTGTATGCCCTCAGCCTTTTTGAGGGAAGGGTGGGATAAAAACATTAATAAATATAACTAAAAAAGCAGCTCCCATTTCTTGACATGAATGCATCACTGACGGAAGCAATTCTTCCACCACTTACTGTGGAATAGCTCCAAAGAAATCCACTGGACTGCTTCAAACCAAGAAGCCTAAGCTTACTGATTTTGTCTACTATCTACCATTAATCACTTTGATATGTATGTCAGGCGGGGTCTTACCATCTGAGGATAGGGTCACAATCCTGAGCAATAGGATATACCTAGCATATCTGTTGCTATCTGAGGGTCATGGAATTAAATAGTCTCAAAATAAGGACATGCTGACAAAAGTTTGGGAACTACTGCTCTACATCAAAAATGTTCTCATGTTGTCAAAAGTTAATCTATGCTGTGCTGGGCAAGAGCCCACATTACCTGTAATCAATCTCTTCCTCTGACTCAAGACCTCAGGTGAAAACAAATGAGACAAGGTGAGCGGGATCCCCTGGCCACTGTGGGCCAGCAGGGAGGGTGGGTCAAACAAGCAGTCCCACACCACCCATGAATCCAGGCAGGGGCGATGCCTTCACAAGTCCCTCCACGCCATGGGTTGGCTGAGGAGCTGTCCACACCCACCCCTGCTGCACGCCAGGATTGAGTCCCAAGAGGAGTGCACTCACCTAGGCCACCAAACAACTGATTAGAGGGACATGTTCACGCAGCCTGCCAAACAGCTGATTAGGGGAGCCCAGAGGCGTGTGCTTCTCCAGGCCCATCAAACACCCTCCTCCTCCCCCCCCGCCGCCGCCATTAAGCTGTTTGCTCCATCCCCTTTCCCCATCAGCTGTTTGGTGGCCAGGATGAGCATGTTTTTCTGGGCTCAGACCTCATCTCAGTGGGACTGGGCAAGGCCTAACAGGAGGGCACACGTTAGCCTGGCTGGGTGAGCCTTAGCCTGCACTGCATAGCCAACCTTCTCCAGACAAAGCATCTGGTAGCAGCTGCCTGCCCCAAGGAGGAAGTGGGCAAACATCTGGCAACTACCAAACTGAAGAGCAAGTGACTCAGATTACTGTCTCATTTGTTTTCACCCCTTGACAAAAGTCATGGCAATAGAACTAGGACTATTTGTGGCACACAGAATTTAAACCAGACAAAATGTATAGATGTACGTTCTTAAATATATCTTTTCCCATTTAGATTAAAGAATGAATGTATTCTGTTGAGTACTGATGGCCCAGGAAGAAATGTTCTTAAATTCAAGCCTCCAATGTGCTTTAATATGAAAGATGCCCAGTTTGTTGTGGAAAAAATTGATAAAATTTTAACAGGTAAGACATGTCAGACAGACAAAGGCTGTTTTTAAACAGGAACAACTAGGGGCCAGGTCTGCGGGTGCTGTGTCCAGACACATCCAGAGTGGCAGGGGAACGGGCCAGGGCTACGTGTAACGTTCTTACCCCATACACTGTTTGGCCTGCCACCACGTGACGCATCCTGGATCTTTCCACGATGCTCCCTGTGTGGGCATGAGCGGGTCACAGGAGCACACGCCAGTGCCTTCAGATAGGTGTCTGGATGCGTGGGTAGCAGGTGGACCTCACTATGTGTGTCTCATCTAAGAACAGCCCGAGAGTCTCACAGCCTAAATAGACATGCGATAGATGTAGCATCCTGTTGTAGATTGGTAACTCAAAGGATAGGAAACGAAGAGTAGGATTAAATGGTCAGTTTTCACAACAGAGAGAATAGTGGGGTGCCCCACTAGTCTGTACTGGGACTGGTGTTTACTCATTTTTCCAGATCATTAGTGAATATATTAAAGTGAGGTGATCAAATTTGCAGATAAGAGGGGCCAAATATGAGGAATTACAGGATGATCTTGCAAGACTGGATGACTGGGCAACGAATAGGCAGATGAAATTCAGTGTTGACAAGTGAAATGTACATAGGGAAAAATAATCCTAACTGTAGATACACTACTGGGTGGGCAATAAAAATCAGCGGTATAGAATGGCTTCTGTGGAAGGAGAGGCTTGATAGGGTTAGGGCTCTTAAGCTGAACAGAGCATGTTTTTACAGGAGATATCTCCTGCAAGCAGGCAATTAAACACACAAATTAAGTTTATGTCTGAATGACTCCCCCACATTTTATGTGGAAACTTCTGCATCTTAATCTGGATTTTTAAAACCCTGACATTGGTGGTATATTAACGCGCTTTCATAAACTCAGAGCTTAAAAAGCAAATTATTGTCTCAACACCATTCATGTAAGATTACACAAGGTCGTGTTTTTGTCAATTGCCATTTTGAAACCACATAGTGGAAGTGCTCCACACACGTTTGTAGTTCATCCACTAGCACCCTCTCTCTCCCCGAGACCATTAGCAGCAAGGAGGAGGTAAATGTGACTGAACAAGTACCATGTGACTTTCACACACACTAATAGCAGTTGTGTAAACACTCATAGGAACGCTGCTGCATCCTTGTGATTGCAGCAGATTTCTGTAGCCTGTGAATTTTATGCTCATGTAAAAATGGCCTGAGGGGGAATTTGACAGAAGTTTATAAAATCATGAGTGATATGGAAAAAGTAAATAGAGTTGTTAACCCTCTCAAACTGGTAGCAGATTTAAAACAAATAAAAAGTAATTTCACTCAACACAGTTAACTTGTGGAACTTGTTGCCAGAAGATGTGATCAAGGCCAGTAGTGTGACTGGGTTTTTTGGTTTTTAAGAAGGACTGAATATTTGTGGAGGTTAGGTTCATTAATGACTTATCCATGTAGATCAGGGTATGTAACCTCTGACTGTCATAAGCTGGGAATTAGCAGCAGGGATTGGATCACTCTGCTATAGAGTTGTTGGGTACTTCTCAAGTGACTGTGTGGCCATTGCTGGGAGATAGGATACTACTTACGTTCTAAAACCCAAGAATTCATCAGGTCCAGTTGTGACTCGTACTAAGACAGCAGGTTAAGACACCCAAGATTAGAAACAATTTTGTAATTGAAGTTCAAACTAAGGCCTGAATTTTCAGAAATGCTTAGAACGCACTAGCTCTGGCAAAGTTGTGGCTGCTCAACACATCTCCACGTCAGAGGCTGCTTTTAAAAATGCTTACTTCCAGCAGCACAGGAAAACAAACAGCTAACCAATATTGCTTTATAAAGACGGAACAGAGTTGTGTATGGTTTTGGACAATTTGTGGTGCTCAGGATGTAAGATCGCCAAGTATAGTGAGCTTTTTGTACTTAATGTGTTGCTTGTACAGACTGTACAAGCAGTGTATTCCACTCCGAATGAGAAATAGCATGCTGCAAGTTTACTGCTCTCATCTTTTCTGCAGATATGGAAAAAAAAGGAGGCCTGCAGGTCACTGGAGAAATGCCCCTAACATCACTCTTCAGCTTTACTACATAGGCAAACATTCACATTTTCCCATTTCCCTAGAATGCCAATCCTCTAGGTGGTGTCTTGTAAAGAATAAAGTATTTACTTGGTTAAAGTTTTGCTCAAGAACGTACAGGTCCTTTTGAAGATACAAGGTGTATTGCTATGTTTCACTTTCAAAAGTTGCTGCTTTTCTTCTACTTTGAAGCAAGTTGTATATAAAATCAGATGTCTCCAATCTCACTTTGGCAGAATCAGTGCTTAATGCTGACACTTCTGCAGTTGTCTTTGCAGCTTGCATCATTTTCACCCTTATAGAATACCCTCAGATTGGATTAGCTAGCTGTTAACCTTTTATTTATTTTTTTCCACCTCCTCCAGCCAAATCAGCTTTAAGAAAATACTTGTTCTTTAAGCTAGCAGAAATGATACTCATCTTGCTGTGGGAGCTTAGTTGAAGTCATTTTTCTTCCCTGGTCACTTAAATATCAAGTAATGCGTTTTCCACAAGGTGTAGATATCCAATAAATGCAGAACGTACTGGGAGTAGTTTTAAAAATTGTGCTAATAATTTCAACACGGACAGGACCATGCATGACCAAAATGTTAACCTCATTGTTAGTACATCTCTGGATTTAATTTTAAATACTGGAAGATTAGCTGAATGTATTTAAATGTCTACTCAAAAACAGTTAAGTAGAATTAAATATGCTGTGAAAGTCTACAGAAGTAAAAGCAATCCTTTTATTTATTGTTTTATTTATTAGATTTGTTTATCCCACCCTATCCCTTCGGTTCCAGGTGGCTTACAATTTAACTTAACTGTAACGTTAACTAATGAACTCCTCATAATCCTGACAACCCTGTGAAGTAGGTTAGGCTGATTATCTAAGGGTCCAGATTTTTAACTCATGATCACTGTAAAGACACCTTCAACTTTACTACTGGACATAAAGTTGTTTCAGCATGTGTAATGCAAGTTAAAGCTCTTTTCTCCATCTTAAGACTTATTTCTCACATCATCTTATGACAAAACTAAGCCGTGGCATACCTGAGAGTTTCCTTTAACTTAACGTTAGAAATCAATACCTTTCGGTTGGCAAGGAATTTCAGAAAGCTACAAATGGCTGCTGAATTATTTGACAAACTGGTTACACTTGACTTTGTACTCCACACTTTCACCTTTGTTCCAAGATAGCAAAGTTATGAAAAGCTATCCTTGACCAACACACAACTTTTTGCTGTATTTTTGGTATCCATTAGTACCTAGCTTCCTGAAAAGCTGTGTAACCCATAGGACTTTATCTGTCTATTTACATTTTTTATCCCAAGGATTCCTGTGATTTATCTGTTACAGAACTTGCTTTTAATACACTTCAGTCAACTATCAGGTATGCGAGGAAGTTAAAAAATGTTTCATCATGCCAAAGAGTAAAGATTAGTACTCTGGTATCCTGCACCTGAGGTTGGTGTCCTATAAATAAGGGTGGTATGAGAACTAATCCACGTTCACCTCACAATCTCCCCTGAAAGGAGATCCAAACAAAAGTCTGATATTTTAATTTGCTCCTCTGCCAACAGACATGTTGCAAGCGCTTGCCAGTAAGTCAAGTTTTGTTAATTTTAAATTGAAGCAGTGTCCAGACTACAGAAGAGGTTGTGCCACAGCTTTGCTTTTCTAATGTTAGCATCATCTCCAGTTTGTACATGCTCTCATTCCCAATGTGTCAGCAGACGGTACTGTGCTCCAGGACCTCACTCCATAGGAGTTACCAGATGCATCTCAGTACTATTGTTAACTCCTTGCAAAGCACCTAACTGGCTCATACCCACTAGAATGGCAGTGAAGATCCAACTCCTCTCTGCTGCAACTCATCACTTTCTCCTACACTACTGATTAGTCCTAATGGTAGAAATATTAACTATGGCCACAATCCGATACTGTGCAGATCCCACACAGAGCTTCGTGCGTGCACAGCTGCACACAGAATCCATGCAAAGCCAAATTGACTGCACATTATTCTGAGTGCAAACCGCACGCATGTGCACGCACCTCCACGCAGGGAACCGCACAGCACTGGATTGTGGCCACAGGTGAATTAAACCAACAGCAGTTCTCAGCCAGAGTCAACAGTATTAACCACCAGAACACTGAACAGATGGAATAGGCAAAAAACACTTTTTTAAAAAGTGAGATGTAAGAGCTTGTTCACACTGTTCTTGGTAATGAGCTATGGCAGAACTTACAGCATACTATTATCTGTGTTGTGATCATTTGTGTGCTCAAGACGTAGGACATTCAGGCCAAGTGCACTACATTAGTGAAGTCAACTTATATGCTGCCCTTCCCATGACAGCTACGGGTGGCTTACAAAATCCCATTCTCCACCCCAAAAACCCTCCAAAAACCTTCTCAACCCCCCTCCCCAGCCCACCACCACACACAACCCCCCAACGCCAAATGACTACCCAAACAAAAACATTTTGTACAGCCTCCAGAAGATGCTCAGATTCAGGTAAACCTCTGGGGGAAGGGAGTTCCAGAACATGACTGAGAATACTCCCCTGCACACCCCAGTCCCACAGACAAGAGTAACAAGCAATCTTACAGATATGTGGGGCCCAGTGTGATTAGAGCTTTAAAAGTTCAAAACCATTCAAAACCAGCACCTTGAATTCAACCCAGAAAGCTGTAGATAGCCAGAGCAGACTAAGGCACTGACGTAATGTGCTCCCAGTGACCCATCCCCAAGAGGAGCCAGCCCACCACATTCTGCACCAGCTGCAGCTTCTGAACCATCATCAGGGGCAGCCCCACATAGAGCGCATTGCAATAGTTTATTCATGAGTGAAGAAAGCATGGACAACAGTGACAATGTCTGAGTCAGAAAGAAAAGGTCCGACTCCTCACCAGACGCAAGTTGATAAAAGCGCTCCTGGCCACAGCCTGATGGTCCAGAAGCACTCCAAGGCTGTGAACCTGAGTGACTAGAGGAGGTTGGACCCCATAGGTAACAGGAGTCCCAATCCCCTCCAAGTCACAAGGCTGGCCCACCATCTCCACCTCACTCGTCGGCATTCAGCCTCAATCAGCTCCACAGCCAGGCAATGGGTAAGCACAGACTGCAGGACCTGGGTCAGATGAAAATGAGAGGTAAACTTGACTGTCATCAGCATGTTGAGGACACTTTGCACCAAACCTCTGAATGACCTCACCTTGCAACCTCATGCCCACTGAACAAAAGGGGAGACAAGATGGAACCCTGCAGGACCCCACAAGGGAGGCCCACAAGGGGACAATGAGCAATCATCTATTACTACCTGCTGAGACCTTCCCAATAGGAATGAAGGGAACCACTCAAGAGCAGTGCTGCACACCCCTGCCAGCTTCCAGTCATGTCAACACCACCTCATAATCAACTGTGTCAAATGCCACCAAAAGATTTAACAAGGTCAAAGGGTACAATTCCCCATGTCAATTTCCAGGTGCAGGTCATTGACCAAGGGAACAAGTGCAGTCTCCTTGCCATACTTTAGATGAAAGGGTCGGAATCAGACAGCACTGAGATGAGCCTGGAGCTGTCAAGCAGCCACCTGTTCAAATAGCCTTCCCTAAAAAGGGAAGGTTAGAGAGGGCAATAGCTGGCTGGAGAGTTAGCGTCCAAAGATGCTTTTTTAAGCAAGGGCAGCACAACTGCGTCTAGTACACTACCCTCCCGAAGGGAGGCATTGACAATCCAAGCCAGCAACATCTCTTGGCTGGCTTTCACCAGCCAAGACAGGCAAGGATCTAATTCACAACTGGTCACTCATCACCCCAAGCACATCATCCACATCAGAGGGCCGTACCAATTGAAACCGATCCAAACAGGACAAGACTGAGCTTTCATAACCTCAAACTTTCTCTGCAACAGAAATAGCGGCACCCAAATTATGGTGACTATGAGCAATTTTGCCTACAAGATAATTGATAAAAATGTCACAACAGGAAGCAGATGATTCTAGTTCCTGGGAGAAACAGGCCAGATTAACCGGGCTTCTCACCACCTCTGCAGACGCTATGGTAGAGAAGAAAGCCTTCTTTGTCACCATCACTGCCCCGGCATAGTCCCACAAAAACTGTCTATGCCACAATGTCAGCTTCAGCATGAATTGAGCACCACTTGCACTCTAACTGCCTACCCTCATGCTTCAACCGCCTCAGGTTCTTGTATACCACAGGGACCTGTGCTGTCGCAGCAATGGGAGACAATATCTGGATGCAACCGTGTCAAAGGCAGTCGAGATGTCATGCCATCAAGGTCAGTTCTGGAAACCAACTAGATCCAATAATCTCAGAGGGCAGACCATCCTAATGGGTCCACCACCCCAATAAGGGCATAGGACGGCAGGGATCTGGACCCTCAGAAAATAATGATCTGACCATGACGATGGTGGTGTAAAAATGCCCCCAATAATCGGAACTCGTTTCCAGGCCAATGCACAACATCAAATCCAACGTGTGTCCTGCCTCATGTGCCAGGCCCGATACTACCTGTGATAGGCCTATGGTTGTCATGGCAGCCATGAATGCCTGCTTTTCCCCTTAAAGGCCAGTCTCAATCTGTATGTTGAAATCACCCAAGACAATAAGTCTGAGTGATTCCAACACCACCTCCAAGACAAGTTCAGCTAGAGCAGTCAGTCAGCTCAGTACACTAGCAAGATCCCCAAGTCTGTCCCCAGTTAAATCCAACATGAGGTGGACACACTCCATATTGAAGTCAGGCACCAGATATCTCCAAAAGAACAATGTGTCTTTACAGATCACAGCCACTCACCCCACCCCACCCCCGAGCCCAGGCTGATGCTGCACCAAGTACCCAGCTGGCACCAACTGCAACAGAAGTAGCCCAGATGCCTTGTCCAGCCAGGTCTCCAATGCAAATGAAGTCGCCGAAAGGTTCAATTTTTATTTTTCACACACACCCCAGTTCAGAAATTATCCTTGTACTGTCCACTACAGCTTAGAAGTTTCCATTTTTCAGTGGGAAATGACAGTTTACTAATTGTAAATATATCGAGTTAGAAACAGATAGAATACTGATAAGAGGAATAACTTTTAAAGCTTCATGAGCAAATTATTTTTGAAAATCCTTGCAAGCCAGGCACTTGCAAGGCACAACAGGCAAACCGGTCAGCAGTACTGTCCTACCTACATCGAATCGCCACAGATTTGTTTAATGTTCATACTGTAAAGTGAGCTTTTAGTAGACTATCTAAACCTGGCCACTTGCCTTCCAACTGTCTTTCAAATCAAAGCCTCTTTCTTCCTTCTGCACATACATATATATAGTAGTAATAGTTTATTGCGTGGCCAAAGGCCTTTGCAAATATAAAAAGGAATAAAACATAAAACCGGGTCAACTTTCTTACAATCACCAGATAACATATAATATCTTATACAATTCATGTAAAATTTCCCAAGACATAAACAACCCAGAACAGTTCAATTATCCACAAATTTAACTGAGCAACAACAATCAGGACATAAACAACCAATTAAATCCATACATAGGTAGGTGTACTTAATCTATGATTCAATATCTATGCCCCATCCTGCCTTTGCTCCTTAAGAGATTTAATAGTATGTACTTGCCCTAAAAATTAGGCCACCTTCCCAGAGACTATACTAGAACGATCATCCAGTAAGAACTTTAGAACACCTCCGACCTACCAGGAAAGGGAGCTAAGAGTGGGAGAATCAGTCCTCTACGGGCCTCTACAAAAAAGACACACTACAGGATGTGTTCCAGTGACTCTACTCGGCCAGAGTGACAATGGCATAATCATTGGGCTGATGGAATGCCCTTATAGCAGCCCTCCACCACTGCCGAAGGGAAACAGTTGAGCCTTGCTAAAAATATCAGCTTTCTGTTCTGTGGCCGCAGGCCACCGTCTAAATAAGAAGATGGGACTAGGGAGTCATTAGCCCAGTGTAAATACATGGCCTGGGACCTACATTCCTCAATTGCTGACCTCGTGTTCTGACGCTCAATATCCGCCAGTCTCCTTAGGGTTAATCTTTTTGCCGCACTATAACCCAACAGGGAGAGGAGCTCAAGGCATAACCCCAAGGTATTTAGCTTCTCCTTCACCTCCAATACCCAGAGATTCTGCAGCCTATCTTTAATCGCTAGTAGTGATAAAGGAACAGCCAGGCCAAAATGCAGTGAGTGGGAAACCAATCACAGTTGACCAAATCCTTTCCTGCATTGACTGCAGTCCACACTCCATAGTGAGAGCCATACTACTGGCCCCAGGTGGACAATAAGGCACGAATAAAACCGGTTTGCATTTCCCCAAGTTTTTCAATTTCCTCAGTGCCCATAGTTGGGCCCCATACAGCAGAGGAAATGTATATATTGCTTTTATGTCTATTGAATATTGTAAGCCGCCCCAGGCTGCATGTTGGCAGGAGGGGCGGGGTATTAAGTTTGGGTTTTTTTAAATGTAAATAATATATGTATATATATGTGTAATATATACCACACACACACTATTTACATGAAAACCTAATACACCGCCCCTCCTGCCAACATGCAGCCCGGGGCGGTTTACAATATTCAATAGACATAAAAGCAATATAAAATCCAATATAAAATCATTTAAAACCACAAATCAGGAGGACATTAATAGCCATTAAACAAACTACTCCCCACCCACCCTCCATCCCCTCACCCCCACCAAACGCCAGGTGAAATAGCCAGGTCTTACAACTTTTCCAAAAAGAGGGAAGACCTGGGGCTAGCTGCGCCCCAACCGTGAGGGAGTTCCACAGCCATGGTGCAGCCACCGAGAATGCCCTCTCCTGCGTGGCCCCCTGGAAGACTCTAGGGACCTCAAGCAAGGCACCCCCAGATGATCGCAGGGGCCAATCCAGAACCCGGGAGGTGAGGCGGTTCGGCAGGTAGGCAGGGCCTAGATCGTTTAGGGCTTTATAGGTTAAAACCAACACCTTGAATTGGGCCCGGAAGACTACTGGCAGCCAGTGCAGAGAACGGAGCACCGGTGTTATGTGCTCCCAGCAGCCCAGTCCTACCAGAAGACGGGCCACTGCATTCTGCACTAGCTGCAGCCTTCAAGCAGTCACCATGGGTAGCCCCACGTAGAGCGCATTACCATAGTCTAGTCTAGAAGTGATGAAAGCATGTATGATGGTGGCCAGGTCAGGGTCTGAGACATACGGTCAAAGCCATCTCACCAGATGTAATTGGCAGAAGGCACTCCTCACCAAAGCTTCCACCTGGGCATCCAAGCAGAGCTGCACATCAAGGAGCACCCCCCAGACTCCGCACCTGGGGAACCAACGGAGGACAGACCCAGTCAACAATGTGGGCATCACCTCCGTCGCCTTACCCAGCAACATCACCTCCGTCTTATCAGGATTCAGCCTCAGTCGGTTGGCTCTCATCCAATCCCCCACAGCCGTCAGACGGGCCTGGGTCTGTTGAAGAAGAGAGGTACACAGCTGGGTGTCATCAGCATATTGATGACACCACATGCCAAACCTCCTGATCACCTCACCGAGTGCATATACACGTTGAACAGGAGAGGGGACACAACAGCACCCTGCGGGACACCACATGAGGTCTCAGTATGATGAAAAACATTGTCTGAGTACCACTTGCTGAGTTCTTCCAGTCAAGAACAAAGTGGAACCATTCAAGAACAGTCCTGCCCACCCCCGCACGCACGTCACCAACATCTCGTGGTCAACAGTATCAAATGCAGCCGAAAGATCTAACAGCACCAACAGGGTCGAATGACCCCAGTCCAACTCCCAGTGCCTGTGTGCCGTTGAACTTCTTTTGGGTTTTAAAGAACCATTTCCATCTCTTTCAACTATCAGGCTTCCCTCAGTTTTTACAGTAGAACTCACATGCATGGGGGGGGGGGGGGGGG
>QEPC01015764.1:2842514-2858957 GCA_003113815.1 Sphenodon punctatus | reverse complement strand
GGGGGGGGGGGGGGGGGAACACTTAATGAAGCTGAACTGATTCAGATTTTTCTGCTTTTGATTTGTTAAAACAATATTGTAAGGATGCAATATTAGCTCTTCTGAAACGGATTTGGGCTATCATGCTATCTGGTTAGGTTTCAGCTGGCATTGCTTACCTAGGTACCAGAAGCTCTAAGTGAGCTTCATATCATGATCTGAGAGTAGGGGTACTCTTGCATGTAAGGATTTTAAGTAAGTCTGCCAAAAAGCGGTGGAAAATCCATGGTGAATTACCACTTGGTGCTTATTTGTGATGTGTGAACACTTCTAGTAGAGTAGCGAACCTGGAGTCGAGTGCAGTGTACTACACCATATGCCAGAAATGAAAAAGGATGCTGGTAACTGATATTTTCCTATATTAAATCTGGAAAATTTTCAAGTCTCTGTTTTTATAGTTCACTTACCTTGTCAGTTTCACATTTCAGTACCCCTGCAATAAATTATTGTAGATGTTACAAGTAGAACAGTTGCAATTTTGTTTCATTTCCTCATTCCCTATTGCTAGGCACAGCTACATTGTTTGAACAGCTGCAATTACTGTAATTGGAAGATTTGTTTAGTTCTGTGCATGACAGAAGCAAAACAATTTACTTTTCCCCCTATGCCATTTGTCTTGTATCTCTCCTATTGTTAAGTAGGGGAATGTAATTGTGAAGCAAGAAAAAACTCACAGGGGACCTAGATGTAAAATCAGGTACTACCCATGTTCCTTAGCTGACTGGATTTTATGCCAATACCCCTATATTTAAAATAAGTGGTTTGTGACACTAAATACTAAAAGCCAGGATAGAGTAGCCATATCTCCCATAGCTGGAAGCGAATGATTAGTTTTACCTTTAATCAAGATGCCTGAAGTAATCTACCTTTTATGGTAAATTTTTGTCATCTGGGTAACAATGCCCAATTTGGGTAATAATGTCAGAGATAAAGTGAAGGCGATTAGAGGTTATGGTAAGGTCAAGGACATGTGTTCACGGTCTTCTCCATTGATGCCAGTGGGCAAACACACAGTGAACGCAGGTCCCTAGTAAGATTTCTGATCTACATGGTACAGTGATACTTACAACACTGAAGCTTCAATGTGACTATTTAAGGAAGAGGGAACAGCCTCAAGTTTTCCCCCCAGATTAACCAGTTTAAGAAGTTTGCGTACTTGAGCATTAAGAAAGAAGAATTTTGTCTAATCTTTTAGACTAGAGAACGAAGAACTAGCAGTATTTCTCCACATGTTTAAGAAGTGGCTGCCACTTTAAATTTTGCATTCCTCTAAAGGTATTTCTACAAAAACAGGCAAGACTAGTCTTTGTATTACTATTTAAAAAGACAGATCTTTATTTCTGAGGTGTTTAATACATACATCCTGAGCAAGGGAGGACAAAGCCAGATGCTTGGCTTTAGACATACTCAATAAGTTGTTGTCCATAGAAGCTTTGAAATTCTGTATTAGCCTAAAGGTCCAACAAGCAACCCCCCTTCCTAGATTCCATGTCCCCAGCACCTAAACACAAGCCCAACAAATCAATAACTAATGCAGCCAAGTCTACACTTGCATGATTAACTCTTCAGTCTAGCAGCACTATTTGTGATCAATGAAATTTCCACCTAACATCCCATTCTGTCACTTTACATACATGAAGTACATACAACCTTTAGCTGTTTAGCTCACAACTACTGGTCAGGCATCTAATTTTAGAGCTAGTATATTAAGTCCAACTGTACACTCTTCTTACAGTGAACACCTATGTTTCTCCATCAGTTCTGGGAACAGGTGTTACTGGGCTACACCAGAAAACTGGAATAATGGCACAAGACACTATATTACGCCATTTTTTTATTTCAAAAGCTAGGATAGCTTCAATATCCATGTCATGGTGAATCAGAACACATGTAAAATACCTTACAATACATTAAGATTCCAAAAAGGTACCAAAAAGTACAGTAAAATTAACACTTCCATTACAGGAAATGTATGACACAAAAACAATACAAAATAAAAAGGTGGAAAGTGACACTGGTTCCCTAAGATGCATCTCATTCTGTACAATTGGAGTAATGCAGAGTCCATATTTAACTCCAAGAGGCAGTCCCTAGATGCAGAGCTGCAGCTTTAAGCAGACCCTCAAACTCAGTTTCAGTTTAACCTATTAATAAAATCATTAATTAATACCTTCAGCAAGGCTGAAACACACCACACTGTCTAGACAACTAATTACCTGAAATATTAAACAAGACATTTCCAGGAAGATCTTTTAAATAAGATGCACATTTAACAGGCCATAGAAATTTATTGTAAAGTTAAATTTGGTACATAATTGTAATGTCCATCTACAGCATTGAGTACAAAACCTATGCAGTCATTTTCTGAAATAGAGCATGCCACTGCATACCTGAATAAGTTTGATCAATATGGCTTGTAGTTATTCTGGTGGCCACCACGTCTTGGAGACTTCCCATAATTTGCACTGCCTTGACCTATTAACAAGAGATCAAATGCATTAAGCTGCTAATTAGTTACGTTTGCTTATACCCAATACAGTTCTCTTTACTTACTGTAATCATAGCCTGGTCCATATCCATAATACCCATATCCTGAATAATCATAGCCTCCATAGCCACCATAACCTTGCTGATAGCCGTATCCTTGATTCCCATAACCCTGGTTCCAGTAATTGCCATAACCTTGATTCCAATTTTGACTTTGAGATATAGAAAGGAAAACCATCCACAAAATCCCATTTTAGTACAGTAGCTTATTTTAAAAGTGGCCATACTAAAGTAGTGTGCGTGACACTTACCACCCCTTCCTCTTCCGCCTCTTCCACCTCTGCCACCACCAGATCCAAACTGCTGCTGCTGATATACTTCCTTCGGCTGTGCAACTTTAATTTCACACTGAGAGGAAACAAGAATTCTCTTAAGTATTATATTGCACAGCTTTCTAATAAAAAAAGCTTTCATACCAGAGACCAGAGATTCTCAAACTGTGGTCAGGGTCAGGACCCCAAGTGGGGTCATATCATCTAAGAACAGGGTTGTGAATCTGCCTGATATATCAGATGGACTTTACTTGACTTGCTGTCTAGTGTCACAAAATTATAGTTAAGTATCTAAATGGGGGTAAATACAGGCTCAAAGTTTTTGGAAACACTCCCCTAACCACTATGGATTTTGACTGCTATCGATTGCTAGATAATGAACTCAAGTCAGAGATTTCTAGTACAAGCCAATATTAACTCCTCTCCAAAATCTTTGCTACTTCTCCCAGATGCAATTTATATACTTAGTTAATGAAATATTAAAGCCACAACAAACTGCCATCTTAATTACTTCCAGCATCTCATGTAGTACTTGAAATCCCTTAGCCAAGCTACAATCATTTAACAACCAGGGTCCTGATTCTCCCATGGAATTTTAACAAAAGATTCTACAGGAGTCTGGGAGCCTGATTCTGTGCCTCACCGTGCTGGGCATTTGAGAGGGGTGGGTGGGTGAGGGAAGAGCTGCCAAGGCTTGCCTCCTCCCCCCAGGTTCTGTTGGGGGGGGGGGGGCCAGCCAGCGCACACCACCCACCCCCCCCCCAGGCAAATGAAATGGACACACACAGCAGCAGAGGCAGTGCCTGCAGCAACTTCCTCCAGTACTCTTCAGCTGCTCCTTCTGGCTGCTTTCTGGGCCCTCCCAGCAGGGCCTCCCAGAGCGACGCAGCCAGATGATGTCATCTGGCTGCTCTGCTCTGCTCTGGGAGGCCCCGTTGGGAGGGGCCAGAAAGTGACCAGAAGGAGCAACTGAAGAGCACTGGAAGCAGCTGCTGCTGGTGCCACCACTGCTATGTGTATTCATTTCATTTGTCTGGCTGGGAAAGGTGGGAGGGAGGCATGCCTTGGCAGCCCCACCCACCCAACACAGCCTGGCCCTGGGAGGGAGGGGCAGGAAGCCCCGACGGTTTATTTATTCCCCAGCACAGGCTGGGAATTCTGCTCTGGGAGAAGTGGGACAGGAGATTCTGTAGGCAGAGGGGGATTCTGCAGAAAATCCAGGAATCACGAGCCTGCATTTGGCTCAGGGTTCTGTTTATAACTATGGATAATAGGTGTTCTGTATAATTTTCAGTTTCTACCACACACCTTTACCATGCACTCTTTCAATGTCCAGTTTCTAAATGCAAATCTCCACTTCACCACTATTTTAAGAAGTTTGGGATCAGTTTTGAAGAAGCAGGACAGACTTATATGGGATCTATTACTAGAAGCATTCCCAAAGGCAATAGACTATTTCTTGCCCACTCTTTTTCAAGTTCACAGAAGAGGGCAAAGGGGTCTTTGACAAGCACTATATGTAAATTTTGAGTAGGTGTAGGTGAAGTCTTCCATAACAGTTGTGTCAGAATTTACGTTTCTCAAAATTGTGATGCCTTACAAGAAACAGTGATTAGGCCCCTTGTGATCACGGTTTAATGCTATCTAATGTCCTTTTCCTTCTGCTTGTGCTTCATCTGTTGAAGATGTATAATAAAAGGATCTTCCAAAAGTAAGGATATCATTGAGATCTGGAAACAGTTCACCCATTTAATGAGATAAATTAAGCTATGAATGTCTGAATGGCTATGAAAGAATGCTGCAAACGAAGTAGTTAGCCTAAAATGGATGCAGATACCTCAGAACCAAAATTAAGTAACTAAGACAGGTTTATTCCAGAAAACACCACATTAAGAAGCTAAGCATTACCACAACAATTAAGATAAATTCACAAAAGCAGAATGATTTCCTACCTTGCTACCACTGACATTATGGAATTTTTTTTCCAAGATCTTCTTGACTGGATCTTCTTCCTTAAAGGTGATGAATACAAAACCCCTCCTTTTGTTGGTCTTTGGATCCATCGGAAGTTCAATTGCCCCTATCTGAAAACATAAAATACTGATATTATAGGATCAAAGCTCTTGGAGCTTCATTCACATCCTGTATTTTAAGCCAGCACATTCTACTGAGGCTTCTAAACTATGAGCACAACCCTGATGGATCAAGCGATAAAGTTTGGAACAGTTGTTTCAAAGCATCAATGTTAGTGCTTCCATTTTCTATTGGCTTTCTTTTCAGGAAAATTAATTAATGTATGTGTTTGCAGGTGACAATAAGACTGTTGCAGAGCAAGACTATCATATGCATGATTGGCCATATCTACATACCATTGTTACAGGTGCAGATCGGCTGCGTACCCACCACAGAATCAAGACATTCATTCTAAATCACTACAATTAAGTCTTACAGAACATGTTTTTTGAGTAGGCAATGCATCTTGGAACTGCAGCTGTATTCTGTTTGCCAAGTATAATTAGTTCCTTATCCACCATGGAGTTTTTAACCTTTGCTAGTGTTACTCACCTCTCCAAACTCTCCAAAATATTCTCTGATTTTCTCTTCTGTGGCTTCTGGATTAAGTCCACCAACAAATATCTTCTTCACAGGATCCTTTTTCATTGCCATAGCCTTTTTAGGGTCAATCACACGTCCATCTAATCTGTGTTCTTTCTGCTCCAAAACCTACAAACAGTGAGGTCAAGATTCAACTCATGCAAGAACTTTTACCAGAACTTTTAAGTTATCAACTGTATGCCCTTACACTCACCTTGTCAACACTTGAAGCTTCCTTGAAGAGAATGAATCCAAAGCCTCTTGATCTTCCTGTATTTGGATCCATCTTTATCGTACAGTCAGCCACTTCGCCAAATTTAGTAAAGTAGTCTTTTAAGTCTTTTTTGCTTGTATCCCAACTGAGGCCACCAACAAACATTTTCCTGAAATTGCATAAGATTAAACATTAAATTGACTGTTAAGACATCAGGATGCACATTTATAAGCAAATGCCAAAGATGCATTTTGAATTAAAAAAGGCAAGTTGCATCTTCAAAGCCTTTCCAATTCATAATCCTATTTAAGTATTTCTACTACTGAATAGTGCAATTGTTTTTCATTTTTAAGACTAAAGCAAGAGTCTGCTTAAAAAATTGACAATTTAAAGCTGTTGTTTCCTCAACAAGCCTTTCCACCCAAATGACTTGCACAGATTAGAGATTTCACGTTTTTCATCTAAGGGACAATTTAGAAGAGTTGACTATTGTAACTGAGGCAGGCCCGTCAGTTGAGATGGGAGAAAAAGACTTCCTATTCCTGACATGTCTAACATAAGCATACACATTTTTAGAAGCCTGATAAACCTTTCCTATTCAGGAACTAACAATAAAGGGCATAAGCCCATCTCTAAAGTTTTATAGGGGTTATTTTCAAGGCTTATTTTAAACTAACTTATTTTAGTTGCTCAAGGCTGTTGATTGCGAGGCTGCTTCTAGCTGTACCTAAAGTAACTTAGCCCAAGTTACTTTACAGCTTCTAATTCTAACTTTAAGCAAGCTGAATTAATGCTTACAGCTGTATGAAAAAGCACAGGTTGAAGAAAAGGAACAGCAGAGAAATGATGCTAGAGCTTAGCCTGGCTTTTTTTTTTTTTAAAGCTATTAAATATATACTACCAAAGGAAAATCTCCCTTCTCTGCGCTTACTAAGGTATAGAACAAGTGCATTGTTGTGATGTCAGAACAATCCCAAAATACAGTTTTGGACAATCAGTGGCCAGCCACATGTGCTTCACCAGGCTAGCAGCCCAAGCACAAAGTTTACACATAGGCCCTTTTTCCACATTCTCTTCCAATGAGAATGGTTGCTTTATTCCACTGATTTATTTGCTCTGGCGACTGCTCTAACCTGTATCATACTTGATAATGGACTTTAATAAAGCCAGTAATGCCTGAACCTCAGAACTAGTCAGGACAAACTTCCTAGTACAATCTTCAAATTGTAAGCTTGCTAGGGGCAAGATAGACCTTCTTGGGAACTTGCAAAAGGAAACTTTTTGCCTGCATGACCCTACTTTGAGACTTGCATATAATCCCATCCTTCCAGAGTAAAAAAACACACAAAGTAATCAATAGTAGATACAATGTCAATAGTGGTGTGACCACGCTTGGATCTATGACTCAGTCTAGAAATCTATGGCATAGCTGCACCATTCTCAGACGTGAGTGGTTGCTTTGTTCCTGTCACCTTAACAGCAGCACTGGTAGTTCTCCTTGTCAAAAAGTCATGTAGCATCAAAGATTAAAAGACCTTTTACTCTCCTTACAAATGCAGTGGTTTGAATTGATGTTTACAGCTACAGACTGAACATGCTACATCAATGTTTAGCATCACTGCTTCACTTGGAGGTCTATAGCTAAAAGCAGGGCATGGAGGAAAACAATGAGCATCATGAGGTTTCTTTTCTGGTATCTGAATCAGCCTCTTTAGTTCACTTTTGAATTCTAAGGTCTGGAATATTTCATGTCAGTTTAAATTTCTTCTTCCTAAAAGGTATAGCAGACTTTTTGGTCTTAAGGCTAAGGCCACTTGAACATGAGACCGGGGTGGGGGGGTGTACTGATGCAATCAAAAATCATGCCAGGGGGAATCACAGGATGCTCCACTCGTCTGCGGGGTGTTAGCCCATTTCTGACCAATTTCTCTTGTGGATTACAGGGCTCAAAATCCCAGCCCTGTAATCCGAGAGAGAAACTGTCCCAGAAATGGGCTAAAACCCACACATGAGCAGAGCTTCCTGCAATTCCCCCAGCGCAATTTCAGCTCACACCAGTCCATCCCCCCTCCCATCTTGTGTGCAAGCGGCCTAAGTCCAATACACAGACTGAGTGGCAAGCTATGTACAGGTCTAACCAGCTAACATCAAAATCTCTCCCCACGCTAGGAATGCATCATGTACAGTAGAACACAAGTACAGTTCTTTCATGACAGTTTTGCTGTAGTTTTCTATTTCTGTAGTGCATTTCTAGATGTGCGTAGTATTTCACATGCTTAAGATATAACTCCTGTAACCACACAGATGCCTAATCAAAGTTCCAAAGATTAGTACACCATGGAGCTAATAGCATTCTAAAAGGAAGGATATTAAGCAGGAGTACACACATAATTGCTGCTCCCTCAAAGTAATTCATTTACCCCAGAGTAGAAAATTTCAATGCTCTCAAATGCTAATGCAATGTGCACTCCAAACATGGTTTATTATACTGGAGTAAGTTACCATGACATACCAACACCCTACCTGCCTTGTGGTAAGAAGCCCATAGTAAATAATTTGCTTAGCTCCCACTCTTCCTGCTATATAAGCAGAAGGCCTGCCTGGTTAAGCTCTGCACAAGTTAGTCTCCCATGCAGCAAAGATATGCCATTCCCTTATGTTTAAGGCTCTCTTTGGCCTATACCTGGGCATACATACTTGCAAGGTGTTCGGAATCCAACTGAATGGTTGGATTCATCAAGAAAGCAAAGTAACAAAGTAGACAACTAATTAGGTCCACAGATCACTCTCAGCAGATGCTGCAGTCTCTCTCTATAAATCACTTCCAAGAAGGAATAAGACTGCTTTCTCACATTACAGGGGGAGGAGGAACTTCTGTGAGGATAATCATGACTCTATTCTAACAGGAATTAGTGCATGTAGGAACGCGCTATTTGCTTTTCTCCCACAAGAACACCCGTGATTTTCTAAGAGCTACATCAGGGACACGGTGAGGCACACGTATTCTCATGGGAGGAAAACAGAATAGCACAACGCCCGTGAGAATTGGGCAGTGATTGCGTTCACTAAGTTCCCCCTTTCCAGGTAACGTGGGAAAGCAGTCTAAGACTAATATAGTTAGCTGGCAAGCCTCCCAATACACTGTTTATTAGGATTGTCAGAACATGATCTCAAGGGTCATTATAGGGAGCTGAAGTCTTCTGAAATAATAAGGGATCGTCCTTAAATTAAACACCATCTAACAACCTGATCACGTAATAGCGTGTGACAAATTATTCAACTACTTACGGGAAGTATATCTGTACCAATATTAAAATTCTAAGAACCGGAGCATAATGGCGCTCACTAAGAGGAAGCAGCGTGGAGAGAAGAGAAAGTGGAAAAAGGCAAATCCGCTGCCATTTCAGAGCGTCAGAAGGCAACAAACTGGCTCCCCTGCCCCTCCCCCAGCCACCACATGGCGCCAACAAAAGGCAGCTCCAGAACAAAGGACGGACCGCTGCCGCGGGGGCTGGCCTGCTCATTGTCTGCCGGGCCTGCTGATCTCCACGAGCCTAGCAAAATCGGGGTGCGAGGGGCCTGGGCCGCTGCTTCCTAATGCTCCAACCTAGAGGGCCCCGTTTACCAGGCCGCGGGGAGCTGCAGCAGAGCGGCCTACAGCTCGCGGGGCCCGGCAAGGCACGTGGCGGGAAGAGCCGGGCTTGTTCTACTACCCCGGGCCCGCACGCTTCCCGTTCTCCACCCTCGATGGGGACGGGGCTGCACCCACCCGGCATCCTCCTCGTTCTTGCTGGCGTTGATCTGGTCGCCTTCGGCTCCGTTCTGGCTGCCAGTAGCAGACGGGGCCGCCGCTGATTCCTCCGCGGCCGCCTCGGTCTCTCCGCCTCCAGCCTCGGCCTGTTGTTCCCCGGAGCCTTCGGCCGCTTCGTGCCCGTTCTGGGTGGCACCAGCGTCATCCTCGAACTGCTGCTCCGCTTCGGACATGGTGCCGCTCGCTCCTCTCAGGCCGCAGACGGCGCTACCTGCAAGGGACACAGCGCGCGGGTGAGCGGAGCCCGGCCCGGAAATTCCGCCCGGGCAGACAAGGCCCCTACCCGCCCCTTTCTCCCCCGCTACTCACGTTAAAACCCGCTCCTAATAAAACCCGGCCCGGCCGGTATCCGAGTCTAAGCCCCACCCGGACCCGTTCCCTTGCGGCGCGCGCCTGCTCCTGTAACCGGCAACAGCCGCCCTCAGCTCCGCCTCCTCCTTAATCCCCCCTCGGACACGCACTCGCCAGCCTGCAGCCTTCACTCGTGGCCGGCTTTATAGACTCGGAGCGCGAGCCACCCGGCAATAAGCCGCCAACCCATTGCTTACCGCTACCTGTCACTCAGGAGGAATAGCGCTCCCTATTGGCTCTCCTGAGGAAAGGGGGCGGGGCTGGTTCCTACGAGGATGAAAAGGAAAGAAGCAGGCCTGGTTGCCGCGACCGTGGTATAGGCTTCCGGGTTTGTAGCTACAATGGTTTGTACCGACAGGCAGTGGTAACTTGCTCCAGGGTACGTTACTTCGGGTTAGTTTGCCTCGTTTCCCAATGTTCACACATTGAGGGAGTGATTCTGTCTGTGCTCTGGATTCAGAACTCATGCCCCCTCACCTACTTCGATTCAAACCAAAACCATTAACTCCGGGGTATCCCCTGACAGGTTACCTGAGGTAAGCAGCATCTGGTGTGAATGCTCCAGTAATGAGTCATGACCCTGGGGTGACTGACTTTGTATGAATGATCCCAGAATTGTACCAGTTAACCTACCTGATAAAGTTACTCCAGTTTAATTGCTTAGGAGTATATTAAGTAAGTAAGTAAGCAAGCTTTATTTCTGCGTGACCGAAGTCATTGCAGAGCACAAAATAAATAAATTTAAAATAATCCAAAAATAAACAAATATTCAACAAATAATACACATAATAGCTGGATGTAAATCAGGAAATACTTCCTTCCTTATACAATCATATTTACACTTTCCACACGGTCATAGCCTAACACACCAACAAGATGGAAAGGCTCTGATCCCATAACTTAATAACCTGGAAAGTAATTGGAAACCAGGGGGAATAATCCGGTCTGTATCCCCCCCAGCCCCTAGTCTCCTCTATTATGGCCCAGTGTACCCCTACCAGCGGTTGTGAGAGAGAACCTGTTGCAAAAATTTAACCACCCCCGCAGTCACATTGGGATGACGATCTTCCATCAGTAGTCTCATATAAAAGATTGTTGATCTGCCCGGAAAGGGAACTATCACCGGTGAGATATACCTCCTACATGCAACCTCATGGGTAGGGCATTCAAAGAACGTGCTCCAGAGACGCCACTCGTTGGAGATGGCATTTACATACCCTCTGTGCTAACGGGATGCCTTTGTAGTGCCCCCCCACCATGGCCGATGGGAAATGGTTTGTCCTTGCGAGCAAGAACAGCCTTCTGTTCTGAGGGCCAAACCCTTGATCCAAATACGGGGATAAGGTCATAGTGTCATTTGCCCATTGCAAGTAGGCAGCCTGGGATCCGTGCTCCCCAATTGTCGACCTCACATCCTGCCGCACAATATCTGCCAATCTCTTCAACACCAACATTTTGGCAACTTTATAACCCAAAGAAGCAAGGAGCACTGGGCAAAAGCCCAGTTTGTTTATCTTTTGGTTAACCGCTATCAGCCAACCATTTTGAGCCCCTTCTCTACCTGTCAAAAGAGCCAAAGGGGCGGAAAGCCCAAACAATAATCTGAGCCAATAATTTAGCACCGCAGATCAGACCCTCTCCTGGACTGTTTGGAGACCACATTCCATAAAAAGCACCATGGAGCTGTGCCAGCAGGGCACAGATAAACCCAGCTTGAACCCGTTCTAGGTTTTTCTTTCTCCCCAGGGCCCAAAAGTGAGCCCCATATAATAATGAGGGGACACACTTCTGAGAAAATATCCTCACCACCGGACAGACCATCTGGCCACCCTGAGATCTAAAAAAGGACAGCAAGGCCTTCCTATATGGTTTGGCTTTGTTCAGTGTGGCCAGCATCTACATTACCCAGCCTCCATTTGCCTGGAACAGGAGGCCAAGGTATTTATAAGTCTTTACTTGCATGACCTCTCTTCCCCCCATACTCCATTTATGAGTTGATTTCTTACACGAGAAAATTACTACCTTTGTTTTCTCGTGATTTACCTCCAGATGGTTATCCCTACAATAATTCCAAAAGATCTCAAGCGAGCGCCTTAACCCCACCTGCGAGTGGGAAAGGAGAACCGTGACATCTGCATAAAGCAGACACGGTAGAGTGGTGCCTGCTATTTGAGGGGGGTGACAAGTAGGAACAGAGAGTGCCTGGACCACATCATTCAAGTAAACATTAAATAAATATGGAGCCAGAACACATCCCTGTTTGACTCCTCAGTCTTAATTCTGGTTGACAAGGCACCCTGCTTGTTTAACCAGACTGGTACAGACACCTGATAAGAAACAAAAGGCGCCGATCTATACCCAAGGCATACAGTTTTTGCCATAAATGGTTCCTTGGAATCAAATCGAAAGCAGCGCAGCGATCTATAAAGGCTGCATAAAGTGGCTTCGGGGCAGCCATATATTTTTGAACCAAATAGGTTAGTACAAAGCAATGATCATTTGTGGAGCATCCTCCCCTGAATCCTATCTGTTCCCTCACTATTATATCATGTTCCATGAGCCATCAGTTTAACTTCATCTATAGATATTTTGCGTACAGCTTGCTGATGATGTTAAGCAAGCTGATGGGTCTGTAATTTCCCGGCAGTGTGGGGCATCCTTTTTTAAATATGGGGCCACTATAGCCGTTCCCCAGTCATCAGGTACAATTCCCGATACATTGATTGCTGTACACAAGGAGGCCAACACAGGGGCCCACCAATTGACTTCTGCTTTTAACAATTTCACGGGAAGGAAATCTATTCCTGGGGCCTTTCCTCCCTTGAGGGTACCTATTAGTTCTCTCACTTCTTCTGGTGAAACGGGGGCCCACTGTGGAAAAGTCTCCAAGGCTTCATGGCTGGGGATGGGGGGGCCGGGGCAATATATAAAGAGGCAAAATGATGTATCCAGGCCTCTTCGGTAACCACCATTTTGCCCCGAACACACTCTACCTCACCCGGGTCCAATCTAATCCCCCTTACCAATTTCCAGAATTTAAAGGAATTTGTATCCCTAGGAGCCCTGTCCAACTCCTCCCAAGCTAGCCTATAATGTTCCTCTCTTTTGGTCCTCATTAGGCTCTTATAATTTCAACGACTTTCTGACAGTTTGCTCAGCAGATCTTGCCTGCTAGAGGCTCTGAAGCATCTATATAGACATCTTACCCTAGTACGCGCTACCCTACAATCCCTGTCAAACCATAGGGGTATCCGTCTCCCTCCTACCCTAGGGGGGTCTCTGACACCACCCTCTGTGGTTAGCTGGGAAAGAAGCCAATCCATAAGTCGTTGATAGGAGGCCAGACACTCAGCAGGGGAGTCCGCTCCCCTCACATCACCAGCATAATGCATCCCATCTAGTGAAAGAAGGGAAGATATCATGAGACTCCAAGTCCCTATTCCATCTTTTCCTAATTAAACCACTACCCTCTAAGGGGAGTGTAGCAGATGATCTTTTATCCTCTACTGTCTCTGTAGTTGTGAGGCAAATGCCCTCCACAGAGAGGGCAACAGGAAGATGGTTACTGCCGAGCCAGGCCATCACCTCGAATTTACCTATTGTAGGGAGAATGCTAGCAGAAACTGCCACATAATCCACTGTGCTACACCCTCTACTAGAAAGATAGGTAAAATTACCAGGGTAATCATCCCAACCTCGCCCAATAGTAGATATAGGTCTAATTCAAATAATAATTTTGCTAGCGCATATCCATTTATATTCAAGTCCAGATCCTTCCCTCGACAGGGCGGCAAAGGAACAGCATCCTCCTCAATCCAAAAATTTCCCTTATAGTTGATATCCTGGTCAGAGGGGCTCATCCTAGCATTGAAATCGCCCAACAGCAGCAAGGGAACATCTAGATGAATCTTGCGGATGCTAAGCAGAAGGGCTAGCAAATCCTCCCACACACTTCCATCATATCCAGCTGAAGTACTGGGCAAAATATACACAGTAATGACCAACAGGGACCATTTAGCGGATTCTATCAAGCACCCACAAACATTTGGGAGGTCAAGGGGGAGAGAAGAAATTCTAAGCCCCTTAGTGCTATCCACCATGCAGGCAACTCCCCCGCTTGGCCTACCCCGGGGAGACATCTTGGTAGCTCTACTCCAATACACCTCATAACATGGGGAAATTGGTTGATCTAACAGCCAGGTTTCCTGTACCAAAATGACACCAAAGTTCTTTAAAAAGGAAGAACAGTCCGGGTCCTGTAACCTTAGATGCCACCCTGCCACGTTCCAAGACAGGACTTTCAATGGGGAAGATCCTACCTTGGGGCTGAGTCAGTCTAACTTAGACTTATTTTCCTGGACTCCTTGATCAACTTTAACCAGGGTTACCTGATTCCCAAAAATATCTGAAGGGAGCCCCTCCGGAGATCCCTGTACCAGCAAGATAACCTGTCTGGCTTCCAGTGGTTGGCTCCCCCCCCCCCCAATTATCCTCAGTGGGGGAATAAGACTCATTACCAGGTAACTGGCCCCTTCCCCCCCCCTTTATAGTGGGGTCCACTTGATGGACCATCCAATTCTGCTATCCCCCCCATGCTCCCAGTCTGCCAATTCCCGGAACCTAACCCAGTTCATGCTGGTCTCCTCCTGCATGCTGAACCCTGGATTAACTGTAAAGCAGCAATCTGAATCCCCATCCTTCTCCTGGCAGGGAAGCCCCTGAGGGGAGGCGGGGTCATGGTGAATTACCTTCACTCCCACTTCCAACGGAGGTTCCCTCCTAGGGGCCGGAACAGATAAGTCCTTCTGTAGAACATCTGTTTCCTCACCTGCCCCGGCCAGATCACACATATCCATCCCTAGGGTACTCAACTCTGCTTGGGCGGCAATGGGGCACCCGTTATCTCCTAAGGCTACAGCTATACCTAAACATCCCTCCACCGAGGTGCAGGGGATTGTTCCACAGAGTTGCCCCTCACCACCCAGAACCTGATCACTTACTTGCATAGGGCGTCCAGTAGTCAGGGCAGGAGGGGAAGGAGACAAGGGGGCCAAGGTCTGCTTACACAAACCAAGGGGGGACGTAGGGGCGACATCCTTACTTTTTATAAACTGGTGGAGGAAGTAGCTGTTATTTATAGGAGTATAGTATTAAATAAGCACATGTGACTGGGTGAAAAAAATTCTTCATATTGGTAACCCCAAATACTTTGGATAACTTTATTGCTACGATAGTCTGATCCTTGTAAGTAAAGTGCTTTGCAAAAGGGGCAGAAAACATGAGATCCATCAAGGAGCACAGGAAGTGAAGAAGCTTTTGCACAAGTCTCAGGGTGTTAATAGGACAGTAGCCCACACCAGGTGGGTGTCCACCTGCCTGTTTATTAGGTGTTTGTCCCCACTGGCCAGTTGCCCACCAGACACGAAGCCCCCACTCACAGCAGGTCCCAGAGCCTGCGGAGCCTGCTATGTGGCCTAATGTGCACCTAGATGTCTGTATCTCAGTAATTAGGTAACATGTACCGCCTCCAGGCATACAGGTCTTCCAGCACTATAGAGGCCCTTTTTACATGGGCAGCACCCATATGGGTGAGTCTCGTGTGCATGCCATGGGGGGCGGGATGGCGCTCCCACAAACATGCATGCACACCCATTCTGCCCATCACACATGCATGGTGCAACCAGCGAAAACAGCGATTGTTCCATGCGTGAAGATGGGTGTGCACCCGCCTACATCCTCCCACCCACAGCGCACACACTGGTGCAAACACCAATCCCCCCGCACACGTGCCCATTTAATAAGGGCCAGAGTTGCAGACAAAAACCCTAGTGTTCTGAGGAGTAACCACTTCCAGACCCTCTCCACTCTCGCCACAATAAAGGCCGATAGCATCATTTTCAAACATGAATTCTCCTGGTTCTTCCTGCTTGGCAGTATCATGCCTGGAGCTTGCTTTTTCTCAGCAGTTGCATTCTCAGGACCAACATGCGGAGGATTGCCATGGCTCAGTCCAACAGTCAGGCAACAACCGGCACTACTACCACCACTGCACAATCGCAGTCCCTCTCCTCTATCTACACCCTGTCCCTTGGCAAAATTATTGCCTCCCACGGATTCCAATACCATCTCTATGCTGATGACACCCAACTCTATCTCTACCCCCTCTCTCTCCTCATCTATCCACTCACGCCTCGTTGACTGCCTCTCTGATATCTCCGCCTCGATGTCCCGACGTCAACTCAAGCTAAACATGGCCAAGACCGAACTCCTAATTATTCCTCCCTCCCCCTCCCCTTCCTCTCCCTCTAACCTGTCCATCTGCATCGATGGGGTCACCATCCATTCTGTTCTCCAAGCCCGTAGCTTGGACTTTATCTTTGACACGCACCTCTCTTTTAAACCTTACATTGACTCTGTGGCCAAATCCTGCCGATTCGCTCTCCACAACATTGCCCGCATCCGCCCCTTTCTATCTATCCCCTTGGCCAAAATCCTTGTTCATGCCATGGTTATCTCTTGCCTCGACTACTGCAACCTCCTCCTTGCTGGCCTCCCTCGCTCTCACCTGTCCCCCCTTATCGCAATCCAAAACTCCGCTGCCAAGGTCATTCTCT
>QEPC01015764.1:2828343-2842187 GCA_003113815.1 Sphenodon punctatus | reverse complement strand
TCCTCCCTCCGCTCCTTCAAATCCCTCCTCAAGACCCACCTTTTCCTTGCTGCTTTTCCCAATGCCTGCTAGTCTTTCCCCTTACTCTTACTGTCTGCCCTCCTCTGCTGACTGCTGCTACCAACCTCTTTGTAACCAAGCCAAGCATACGCACCTGAGACTTCACATCCGCTTGAATGTTTGTTTGTCTTCTCCCCTGTCTCCCCCACTTTGTCTTTTAGATTGTAAGCCACAGGCAGGGACCGCATCTAATTCTATGTTCTGTACAGCACCAGGTCACATGACTGGCGCTATATAAATGTCTAAAATAATAATTAATAATAATAATAATAATAATAATGCATTTCTTGGACTGAGGAAAAGATCAAGGCCTTCATCGGGGGGGAACAGAAGGTCCAATACGCCCTGGTGAAGTGCTACAAGGATGAAGCAGTGTTCCAGGAGATCTCGTCACAAATGGCACTACACGGCTATAACTGGAACATGAACCAGTGCTACTAGCTAGCCAAAGAGACCTGGCACAACAACTTTGGCTGTGGGAGGCAAACACTGCCATCTTACGAGTTCCTTGACCAGTTTCTCTGTGTGGATGGAGCTATCATTGCATCCTGCTTGTACGACAGCACCTTTGCAAGGGGCTAGAAGCAAGTGGATATGGCTCCCCCACTGCAACAGCTCCTGCTCCCACCATAGAAGCAGTAGACATCCTTCCATGCCTGTCCCTGCCCTGGAGCCAGCACGCATCGATTCAGACATGGATACTGTGACTCTCATGGTGTATTCCCGCAAGTTCGAGAATCATCCTTTGTTCAAGGAGTCACCGGAGATTCTGGTTAAGAACACAGTGGACCCGGATGTCTCCTTTGTACAAGAGGCAGCAGAGGTGGTGAAGAGCGGTAAGTTAATTCACCTTCGGGGTGGTGAGGGAGCGGATATTTACATTTACACAGCTGCATCATAAAGGCTTCCATTTATTGTTACCTAATTATATTTTTTATTGTTTACTGTGTTGATAGGTGGCCAGGAGAATGCAGAGGAGCAGCAGAAAAATCTCTGGAAAACGGCTCCACAAGACAGGAATGGTAGGCCAAGGGAACTACCATGGGAAAGCCACAGGCAAAGGTTGAGTGCTGGCCAGTCACAGAGTAGCCAGCTGTACTCCTGTGCCTCTGTGCTTACTATTGCCATTCCCAGACCTGGTGAGCCTGCGAATGCCAATAGGAAATTCAGAGGTTCAGGCCTGCAGCCGGCTAATCTACAAATAGACCTTGGGTGTGGAGTTCCGCAAGCCTCTATTTTGTCTCCTCTCTTGTTCATTGTGTATATGCAGCTGCTCGGTGAGGTCGTGAGATGGTACGGGGTGTGGTGTCATCAGTACGCTAATGACACCCAGCTCTACCTCTATTTTTCATCCTACCCAGACCAGGCAGTCTTGGTGCTTACCTGATTTCTGGAAGCTGTGGGGGATTGGATGAGGGCAAGCCGTCTGAAACTAAATCCTGACAAGACGGAAGTGATGTTCATCCCCCACTGGTCTCTCAGGTCTGGAGTCTGGGGGTACTCCTCAATCCGCAGCTTCGCCTGGATCTCCAGGTTGAGGCTGTGGCGAGGAATGCTTTCCGCCAATTACATCTGGTGCGGCGGCTTCAGTCATATGTCTCTTGACTCCAACCTGGCCACTGTCATCCATGCCTTCATCACCTCAAGATTAGACTATTGTAACGCGCTCTATGTGGGGCTACCTTTGGTGACTGTCCGGAGGCTGCAGCTTCTGCAGAATGCGGCGGCCCGTCTCCTTACAGGAACGGGTCGACATGAGCACATTACACCAGTGCTCCAAGCTCTGCGCTGGCTGCCGATAGTCGTCCGAGCTCGATTCAAAGTGTTGGTGCTTACCTATAAAGCCCTATACGGTCTGGGCCCCTCCTATCTGCATGATTTCCTCACTCTCCGTGCCCTCGATCAACCCCTGCGGTCCGCTGGGGGTGCCTTTCTTGATGTCCCTGAAGTGGTGCGGGGGGCTAGAATGGAGAGGGCGTTCTTGGTGGCGGCACCCAGGCTGTGGAACTTCCTTCCAGTGGAGGCCCGGGTGGCCCCAGACCTTGCCTCATTTCAGTGACAATGTAAGACTGGCTGTTCCGCCAAGCCTTTGTGAGGGAGATGGGTGAAGGGGGGTGAGGGTGGACAGGGAGAATGGGTTTTTATTTCTTTTATGCCTCCAATGTTTTAATCCTCCTTATTATGTGTTGTTTTTAGCTTTGATGTTGTTTTAGTTTGTTTTAATTGGGAGCCGCCCAGAGCTGCCTGTGGCAGGATGGGCGGGATAATACATTTTAAAAATAAAATAAATAAATAAATAAATAAATACCAATGGGGAATGCACAGGGAAAGGCCACTGGGTGGGAAATAGCACCGGGGGAGGGGGTGGAAAGGTAAAGTATACCATCCTGTGTTGTGGGGGGAGTCTGATGGGCCAGAGGAGAACAAAGTGACACACAAGAAACATTTTGAAAGGTTTTAAAGATATCACAAAAAGATCATTTTAAACAGTTTGCTAATGCTCATCAAACTGTTAATGATGGTGGGTGTTGGGGCTAGCATTGCAGTTAATGTGCCAGATGTCTCTGGCTATGTGCTGCTCCACTCGGTTCAGATGGTCCCAGAATAGGGGCACTTTCTCATTAGAGCTAACTGGTGAGGGGCTCTCCAATACAAGTTTCATAGATGTTACGGAGAACACAGGTGGTGGTAGTTAGAAGTGGAGCGGTCATTAGCTGAAAATCAGTTCTGGTCACAATTGATCTCCAGCACTGCTTTAATAGACTGGAAGCTCTCGCCACAGCAGAGCAGGTGGTACCCAGCTGCTGGTTAAAGTACCCTTGCTCTGGAGTGCAGGTAATGCCGTATGCCTTCATGAGCCAGGGCTTTAGGGGGTAGTTAGGGTCTCTGGGAACAACACGCTTCATAAGCACCCCCTCAATGCATGTTTCTGTGGAAGGTCAAACGTCTCTGACATACATGTGGCCAAAGAAGGGGGACTGACGGAGTTTGCAGGCATCATGATTCTTCCCAGACCACCCGGCCAGAACATCCACATAGTGGTCCACTATGGCATGGAAAACCACAGAGAAAAAAACCCTTCCAGTTCAGGTAATCATCCTTGCTATGTATTGACTGATTCCATTGATTACCCCCATACAGTTTGGGAACTCCTCCCACTGGAAGCCCTCCACAGGGTCAACCAACTACACCACCCAGTCCAGCAGCACTTCCACACTTCCACTGTGTAAACTTCCACTAGTACGATGCCCACTGTAGAGGTTCCCATACCAAATTATCAGGTGGGGGTTACATCAGGTAAAGAGTGCGGTTAATGCATTCCCCACCCTTTATTTGACGTGCTCCCTGCCTCCCCAGAGCACTGTGACATCATGGGTCCCATTGGCTCAGTTGGGTACACAGGGCTCTAAGTCACTGTCTGAATTTCCTAGCAACTGAGGGAATGGGTTGAGCTATTGGACACATACAGATGCTAGCAGCAGGGAAGAGAATGGCACTAGCCTTCTTAGCTGCTGTAGTATCTGTTCTAGCTGGTGTATTTGTGTGCATACATGCAAGCGCAAAAGAGAGAGAATGCATTTTATTTAACTTGGGCATTCATTGGCATTTAACCTGGGTATTGGGGACCAATTAAATTTGACATTAACTTTTTCAGTAAGGGGACTGACTATTTGTCCAAACTTCAAGTGACAGAAAATACTTATGGGAATATGTGTGTATAACTTAATTCTTCAATGAGAAAAGGAAACTACATTTTCCCCTGCTCCACTTGACTCTTCCTGCACATGGGGACTTCTGAGGCAGGTGACATGCAGCCTTGTGTTGGGGCCAACTAAATTATTGCAAATCACCCAATAATTTAAGTTAAGTGCCTCTCAAGTCACATCAGTTTTTTATTGGATCAGGCTAGCTCTTCTCAGCTAGTTATACTTCTTATTGCAATTGAGGACTATGTTTTCTTGTTGAATAAGTAAATCTGATCCAGGCTTTCTTGGACAGATTAACTTTTTCTCATGTAAAGTTAAGCAAGTGTGTAAGTGATGCAAATCTGAGGCTTTTCGTATTATAAGATCACACAAATAAGTGCATCCCAATAGAGAAAAAATGCCTATTTTGAGTCTAGTTCTCAGACTCCCTGTTATCTTGGTGTGTTTCTGACATTTGACATACACCAAATTTGAAGCTTATTCTTTGACATAAAATAATGTGTGCATATGGTTTTGTTAGAAGTGTTACTAAAATTGTATCTCTGAATTCTGACTTTTGATTCTTTAGTCCTGTACTTGCAGGTCTATATATTTAGTTTTCAAATATGCATGGTCAAATATAAATGTAAATGTTTAAAGACAATTAAAAAAAATGATTGACCAGTGTAAAATAAAATACATTTCCAGTAACACCCTAATGAGTAATATAAGTTTCTGCACTTAACAAGCCTTTTGTCACTTGAAGCTGACAAAAGGTGTTGGTGGAATAAGTCCGCTGACTTCAACAGAATTTCTTATTCCCATAGGCTCTGCCAGAACAATTATTCATGATGCTTCTACTGAGATGAGATTGGCATAGATTATTTGCCTTTCTGACACTCGGGGTGTTAATACATGAGAGGGAAGTTCCCTGGAGCTCATTGGTTGCTCCTTGACCCTCCCCCTGGAGCCACCACCCACAGGCGCCGCATAGGACCAGAACAGACAAGCGTCCCCCCCCTGCTGTGGTCTGCCTGTGCGTCTACCCCTTGGCCCACTCCACCATAAAGTTGTGGTCACTCGCCCCATGCTCTAGTGTCTGTGACTCCATGGTACTAAATGCACAACATGCCCCAGCGGATGGGGAGCAAGGAATGGCTATGTGAGGATCTCATGCCCTCCCCCCCACAACACACAGGAGGCAGCCCCAGGGCAGCACATTGCCCTGTATTTACACAGATATGGCTGCACGGCAAGCTCCACATTTCCTTGGTTGATGCCAGGTGTTAACAAATTAGAGGTCCCACTTTTGCTCCCATTAGCTCCAGATTCACCTGCTTGTTTGTTGTGGGGGCACCAGATGTTCACCCCAGGGCCGTGCCACATGGTGCTAACTCAGGAAATGTGGAGCACGCCATGCAGGCAAATTTGGACGAATCTGAGGTAATGCACTGCCCAGGGGCTGCCTCCTATGTGTTGGGGAAGTCAGGCATCCATGCAACTGCCCTGTGCCCCCCGTCTGTTGGGGGACACGTGTTTAGCACCATGGAATCACGGACACCAGCCTAGAGCGTTGGATGAGCGACCAAAACTCAAATGGGCGGGGGGGGGGCGGACCCTGGGCAGACCACGGTAGGGAGAACATCTGCCTGTCTGTTTTGGTCCCGCACAGAGCCTGCAGGTGGTGGTTGTGGGGGGGCTATGGACTCACCACAGGTTCCAGGGGACTTAACATCTGCTGTGTGGTGGAGCAAACATCTGGTGGCCACATGATACTCAAGATGGTGAATGCATGGCTAATGGGGACAAATGTTCCCCTCCCCCTTGTCTCCTCTCACTTGTCCATCCTAGGTTGTAAGCCCTCTGAGGCAGGGACCTGTCTCTAATTCATGATTGTTCATTTCCAGGCACCTTGCTGGAACGGTGGATGGTAATCAACAACGGTAATCATAACTGGTGAAGTAGCAAGTGGACATAGCAGTTTGTTCACTCATCTATTCCATGTGTGACCCTTCTTGCCAGCAAACTATATTGCATATAGTTTGCAATATAGCATATCCACAGAGTGCATTGTTCCAGAAAGGAACGATGACTAGAAGAGAAAATATAGAAGGCCCCTGCTGTAACCTTTGCCTGCCAGACTTAGCGGTCATTTGTGGACCAGAAGTAGCCCTTTGCTGCGGTCTTCTCTGGACAGTTTGTAAAGTTATCTTGATGCTCTTGTTAAAGAACTAACAGTTTGCTACATGACAAGAGAACATATGCCAGTTAGTATTTCTTTTTTCTTTTCTTTTTTTTAATAAATTGTTTATTGAAAAATGGACTGTTGATACAATGTCCTCAATGGAGAGGAGAAAGGGAAAAAAAAAAAAGTAAAAAATAAATCATTATAAATAAAATCCGTTAGTATTTCCACAAAAAATACCAAAACAATCCTGGCCACATATCATAATGTCTGATAACACTCCTCAGCTACAGCTAAGTATCTGAGCCTATGTTGTGAGGTTGCTTTGGAAAAACCTTGAGTATTTTAGTAACTTGACTTTTAGCCCGGTGCCTCCCTATTCATGCAAATGATGTGGTTATTAGGAGTGTGCATATTGTTTTCATTATTACAATAACGATAACAAAGATTGTCATTTTCGTTATTGCAAAAACGACAACCGAGAATAACGATAACAAAAACAACAACCGAGAATATTGGTACTGATATCGATAATGATCACAAAAATGATAACAAAAATGATAAAAACAATAACAAAAACGATAACAAGAAACAAAAACGACAGTGTCGTTATCATTGTCATTATTAGTGCTGTGGTAGTTGGGTTTTGGAGGGAAAATGTGAAGAGGGGAGGAGGGAGCAGACATCTTGGAATCTTAACAGGGTTGAACTCTTGAACTGTGCCTGTGTTGGGAGGGGCGAGCAGCTCAGCAGTATCTGATGGATGTATCGCTGGCCAATGAGCAGCGCAAGCAGGCCCCAGCAGTCTCATGGCACTCTGTGATTGCTCAATGCATGTTGCCTCCCACAACCAATCAGTGGGGCTCTGGGGGAGGGCACTGCAACCCTTTATAATGGGTTTTTTCTCTCTGTTCTGTGAGAGCTCTGCTTGTCAGGTTGCATTTACAGAACTGTGGTGCTTGCACATAAAAATCCGCCCTAGCCCTTATTTATTTATTAGGTATTACCGCCAATATCGTTCCTTCCTCATACCCTACATTTTACCTTCTCCCTTTCCCTGCCCTTCTCCCCCCTGTACATTATATATAGATTAGATTAGATAAAGATATATATTATAGACATATAGATTAGATTAGAACAGTTATATAGATAATTGATTAGGTAATAGATAGTTTTCCTTTTCCCTTCCACTGTCTCCCTTAGATTTAGATAAATATTAGTTGTACACGGGAATCAATAATGATACCGATACCAAAAATAAAATATTCATTTGAAATGGTACTGATATTGATAACGAATATCGATAACGAAAATGATATTGATACCGATAATGAAAACAATATCAAAACAATAACAAAAATTATAACGAAATCAAAAATGACATTGTCATTAATAACGATAACAAAAATGACATTTTTGAATATCTAAAACAAATAACAAAAACGATATGGGGGCCTGGTGCACACCCCTAGTGGTTATTTCCACAAGAAGTCATACTCCTTATATAAGATACCCTCTACTAAAAGAGGACATTTCCAGCCCGTGCACTTCGCTCCTCCTCTGTCCCTTCTCTCACCCTTCCACGCCTTCCCTGCTCCCCTAAGCGCCTTCGTCCCTTCTCACTTGCTGCCCCCCATGCCTGGAACTCCCTCCCTGTCCACATCCGCCTTGCCCCCTCCCTTCATACCTTCACATCTCTCCTTAAAACTCACCTCTTTCGCTCTGCTCTGTCTGACTCTTTATCCTGCTGAGCCACTATTCCTATACCTACGATCGGTTTACCCTTATCCTTGCAACATGGACCTGCCTGCTGTCATTCTCATCGTAGCCAAGCCAAGTACGTGCACTTGAGACCTCGCATCTTCATGAATGTTAGACCCCTTGTCTCTCCCTCTGTTCCCCTTCTTAAGTCTCTCCCCCAGCTCCTGTCTCTCAGATTGTAAGCCCTAGGGGCAGGGACCGTGTCTATTTTATTACTTTGTAAAGTGCCATGTACACTGCTGGCGCTATATAAATGTTTGTTAATAATAATAAAATAATAACATTCTGTTTTCACACATTTCTGGCCTCAGCCTACAGTTATTTGGAGGTTTTATATTAATTTTTGAAGTCGATTAATTTTGATAGCATAGGGTGATGGGCTTAGTTGTACAATACTTATATTGAGCAATACCTTACCGTGTACATTGATTTTAATGAAAATGCTCATGGATTAGGCTATTACTCAGGATGGGCACAACCGGCACAATTGCAGCCCCTAGAATTCAGAGGCTTAATCTAGCTGTGGAAGCACTACTGAGACCTAGTAAGTAGAGGAAGCCTTGGAATACCCTCATCACAGCCAGATGAACCTCCCTAGCAGCTGTGCACAGTACAGTGCAGAGGGAATTCCAGAGAGTACAGCACACGCTCCCGTAACGGTGTGGAGCTGGGCTCCCAGTGAACTTTTTTTGCCCATAGAACACTCACACAAGGTGTCTGGTAACCCCTACTGTACTGCTATCTAAACCAGTAGGTGTCGTTACATCTGGTAGCATCCAGACTGGCAGTAGTGGCAGCAGCAGCAGCTACGGAGAATTCTGCTCCTTGCATTTATAAATAAATAAATAAATTACAGGGCTGCTCTGTATTTGGGTACCCTGCTGGCAATGGTACTAATCCCTTTCACCAAGGCATACTGCCCCTGAGCTCACCCCACCCCACACTGCATCAAGCCACAGGCAAAGAAAAAAAATTACATAAAAAAACCACTGAGAACATGAAATCTACAAAAGCCACAACATGTACTTCCAAGCACAGAAGTCCCACATTTTGGACACATGTAAAAGTTTGCCCTTGGAAAACCTGCTTCTTAACTTGGACTTCTTTTTTTATCTTTTAGATTAATTTAAATTGTACCATTAATTTACAAATTGGTGATGTACTTTTTTTAATTCAATTTTTGTTTATTCTGTTTTGGGAAAGAGACCCATGGAGAAAGAAAAGGGTTCAAGCTTGACAAGCAGAACCCACAGGGCTGTCACTGAGGGCCTCATATGAATTGGAATCCTGTAGTCTAACTCATTCCAGAATGTCAAGGCAGATATTTACCGTGGGGCAGCCTGGAGAAAAATGTAGTGCTACTGTACTCAGAGTTCACCCACAGCTGCTATGTGTAGGCTGAAATGATTAACAATGAGTCAAAACAGATGTGATTTGGGTCTATTTTGGCCTGGGACATAGCTGCTCGTGTAAACACACGCTGCCAGATGTTGGTCCAGGATTGCCCCAGGCAGTGTTGGAGGCTAGCCTGGGCTGTGACCTCCGGACAGACTCCAAGGTCACAGCCCAGGCTAAGACCTGCCCGACTCGGCCAAAGCACACCTGTGCAGCTGTGGCTTTCCAGGGCCAGGGAGCATCATGGCCAGCAGCCATGGCTGTGCCTCATTGGCCACCATGGATGCCTGTCATGGTGGGGAGGACGCTGGGAGTACAGCATGGGCAGGGCTGTGTACACATTTCTTGTGCTCCCAGCCGTTTCTGGGCCGTGCGGCCAGTGGGATGGCTCCCCAGCCACAGTCACATCAGGTTAGTGCCCCAACCCGACCAGGGCCGTGTCACCTGGGATTTTCTGCCCCAGGGTGGCCCAGGAAGCAGTCCTGCCAGCTGCATGTCTGTTTTTACCCAATGAAATGGCTAGTATTTAAATTTAAGTCACAATTGTTAAGTTTCACAGCTAACACCTAGTTGTGGTAAAGCACAATTATGACGGTATCAACAGAAGAAGGTAAGGACTCAGATTATGAGGTTTGAAGACCACAACTCTTTATTTCTAAATTAGTCTATGGAGAAATTCTATTTCACAGCCAGCTGAACTTGTTGCAGCTCCAGTGCATATCCACCCTCCACCCAGAGCTCTTCCAGGGAACTTGATTGGTTATCACCAGCCTGCTGTGTTCCCCGCCAGGGCCGCAGCCCACCACATGTTGTCCCAAGACATTCCCTTCAGCCCTGGGACAATAGGCCTTTTGAAAACCTTTCCTATATGTTTTTAACTGATGTTCTGCAATGATTCCAAAGTGATCAAATGCATACTTAGAAAGATTTAATTTGTTAAATATATTAATTTCTCCACATTTTCACTCTAGAGAAAAAAACTTCAAAATTCATTGGGAGCTGAAAAATTTGCTTTACTAAAATACCAAGTTACCTGCTGCCCAAACTCTTCTGTGTTTTTCATATTACAAGCTGGCTAAAAATAAGTGACGATGACTAAAGCAGATAAAGGTACCTCAGCAATGCTATGGACAGAGAAGTATTCTGAAGTGTTAACTGGCATAAGTTACACTGTAATGATGTAACTGTAATGGTTAATGATTCAATGCCGACTGAAGTCTTTCCAATTAATAAAATAGATGCTGGATCGGGCCTTAAGTTTACCTGAGAGCTTTTATAAAGCTAGTGATTATATTTTAGTGTTTTATTAATGTTGTACAGTCAGGGTCTTTTAAGGTGGCAGGTCTCTCAAATTTGAGTATTCTAAAATTTACATATAGGTTAATCTAAAAAACATTATTCCTCCTGTATTAAGTTTGGTCACTTTAAATTTGGTAGAACAGCATGTGATGCACAGCCTTAGAAAGCACAGGGTAACTGGCTACACCCTCAGATACAGTTGCTGCCTGTCTCCTGTGCCAATCATGGATTCTCTGCATAACTAAAAATAGATAACCCTCCTCCTTCCAGAAATGCTTTTGGAAGCTGCAAGCATGTGGAAAAGTAAAAATATTAGTATGGAAACAAAGATTTTAAGAAGTTTTTTTGGGAGGAATAGAAGTGGAACCTTCCAAAAAGGAAATTCCTAATTCATGTAGAACTGGGATTCAAATGTAGACAGATTTTATAAAACTTTAGAGCCAATTTTCAGAATCACTCTGACCCAGATTTTCAAGTACTCATCACCCCAAATCCAGGCTACACTAGCAAAAGAGTTCATCTTTCATTTGGACACCAAAATAATGGTCAGACTTTCAAAGGTGCTGAGTATCCAGTGGCTAGGGGTACTTTCAGACATGCACCTTAACACCGCGTTAACATTTCTTATGCATGTTGCAGGGCTGCATAGGGCACCAATCCAGCCATGGTGTGGAGACAGCAGGGTGATTAGAAGAGCTCCGGGAGTCACCCTTCTGAGGAGGTATGTGGGAGCCCTGACCCCACCCAAGGAAGGACAAGGGGTTTGGGAGGGCCCTACGTAAGGGCAAGGCCTGAGGCAGATGAACCAGCCACTTTGCAAGAGCCTGGACAAAGCACAGGGATGCAGGGGGGCAGATGAGCTGGCAATGCTAGTGCTATGGAGGGTGCAGGGGGCAACTGAACTGGTAACCACACCCTAAGCCCAGGGGCTAGTAAATGGATCTGAGCCACCTGGGAGCTCCTAGCTTAGGGCAGGGCAACCCCTAGGCCTGGGTGAGAATAGCTCAGAACACACCAGCATTAGAGCCTGATCCCCACTTAAGGAAAGGCAGAAGGGGCTCAGGAAGGCTTAGAAGTCCAGATGTGGAAACCCTGCTGAAGGTAGGGGTACACTGGGCCATAATAGAGGAGACTAGGAGCTGCCTGGGAGCTGCTAGCTCTCTGGGTCTGGGTGAGAGACAGGCCAGGGTGAGAATGGCTGGTAGCTGTCAGGACCCTAGCCTTGAACCAGCACCTTTGGGACCCTAGGTGCAAGATCTGGTGCCTGTGCACTGCCAAGGTGCTCTAACCAAAGCCCATGATGGCTAGTAATAATGGCTTTCCATCACTCTGGTCAAGCCACACACACTCCCTCAGCCCTGCTCCATGCCCCCAGCTTCCTGATTGGTTGCTGTCCTGTATATAAGGCCAGTCAGCAGCTAGAGGAAGCTGGGTGGATTATCAGTCACACTCACTTCCAGGTTGTGTGGTCTTGTGTTTGTTTCTGTTGTGTTCCTCCTGATACCTGCACAAACTCTAGACTGGCTCTGCACCCTATTCCTGATGTGTCCTGTGGGTCCACTGGCCCTTCTGAGCTCCTGTTTGGAACCTGGTCCTTCTGCTCCTTACTGGTGAGCCTGTCTGCTGGGGCTCTGTCAGCTATGATGGGGGTTTGCTAAGATGGGGGTTTTGTGTTTCCCAAGATGGTGGTCCAGCATCTGCTAGATGCACCCCCTAGCAACACCCAGGGAAGCACCCTAGTGACCTTCTGGGGGAGCCATCCTGCCCATTGCCAGTGCTGTGCCAGCCTGTTGCGTTCCCATCTGTCTTGACTTGAGTTCTGTGTGCCTGCTTGTCTGTTTTGCCCGTTTACCCGATCCAGTCTGTTTGTCTGCTTCATCTGTTTGTCTGACTGCTTGTCCCCACCTCATGGTCTGTGTTGATTCCTGTGTGAGTTCCTGAACCTGATCCTGCATAACTCACCTTGGGCCCCATCCTGCATGACACACCCCGGACCTGCTCCTGCTATGACTCGCTACACCCCAGCACCAATCCTGTCACAACTCACTGTGCATGTCATCCACACCCATGACAGTAGTCCGCCAAAGCTAGGAAGACACATACAAGCAAACCAACATGTGGCGATTACAGACAGGGTCCATCCCTCTAGAAAGGGAACAGTGAACTGCACAAGAGGTGCACCATGGGTGGAGGCCCATGAGTGGGAATGACCGTGGCCAGGAGCTAATTCCCCAGACAAGAACATCTGTGCTGATGATGGGGACATCCCTGAAGAAGTGAGTGAGTGCAATGAGGAACATCCCAGTCCTTAGCTGTTTCCATGTCTTGGAGAGGAAGTCGAGGCAGCAGCCACAGAGAAACGTGGATGGTGCCAGTCCTGTAAGGACTTTTGGTCAGGCTGGGCTGCCAGCCTGTCGCAGCATATTAAGACAAAATCCTTGTAGTTTTGGAAGTTCCCCAGAGCTTGCTTGATGGCCCAAGTACGTTTGCATCATCATTCTCCCCTCTTGTCAGGCCTTCACATGGACAGCTTCCCCACCTTGCCCCCAGGACGGGCTGTCCATTTTAAAGGCAGACCACCAGATGTGCAGGCGGAGCAGAGGCAGGCTGTCCCTACTCTGGGGTTGCCCAGCAGAGCACCACCAGCAGAGTGTGCAGCCCAACCTCAGGACACTGGCTGGAGGCAAGACTGCTGTCCATCTGCTCAGTGGATGGCCACTGCAGCCCAGCTCTCAGCTGGGGGTTGCCCTGCCATTGCCATAGCATTGCAGGTGATCTGCCTACACTGCTATGGTGTGGAGGAGAGGCACCATGTGGGCAGACCGTGGGCCCTGACAGCTGCCGGGTCCATATAAAACGGACCCAGGCACAGCTGCAAGCGGACAGACATAGTGGTGCACCCCCAGACTTGCTCTGGGGTTGTTGACCCCCGCCCCCTTGTCCATGTGAAAATACCCTATGTCTCTTCAGTGCTAAACTGGAAGTTCAGTGTGACCCTTTTCATTAAGTATCTTGCCCAAGAAATTCAAATGAAGGTTCTGTCTGTGCCAGAAAGGGCATAGAAGGCAGAAATGCCTCAAGGTGCCATTTGCTTGTAAGAGACATTGACTGTCAGGCCATGAAATTTCAGATCCAAGTCTAGTAGCCAAAAAAAATGTCTTGGTCGCCAAGGGTAAATTAAGCTGCAAATTTGCATAATTTATGCAAATATGTACATTTGCATATTTGTGCATAAATAAGTGTTCCTCATCTGCGCACATACCTTTTTAATAGCTACTAAAAACTACTCGCACTTAATCATGGATCATCCCCCGCAGGGATGGGGGGCCCGGCCCGTTACTTGGATGGATCATCCCCTGTAGGGATGGGAGACAGCAGGGATGGGGGTGGGGGACAGCAGGGATGGGGGGCTGGGGGAAACGGGCTGGGGACATGCACGCAGGCCAGAGAGGGGCTGG
>QEPC01015764.1:2795395-2828278 GCA_003113815.1 Sphenodon punctatus | reverse complement strand
GCTGGGGGCAGCCTTACCTGCTGGGCTGCTGCTGCACCTGCCTCCTCCTCAGCTCCGCTGACCGACTGGCCACTCCTCTCCTGAGTCGCCTGAGCAGCTCCAGCCGGCACCCGTAGCCACCAGCCCCTCTCTGGCCTGCGTGCATGTCCCCAGCCCGTTTCCCCCAGCCCCCCATCCCTGCTGTCCCCCACCCCCATCCCTGCTGTCTCCCATCCCTACAGGGGATGATCCATCCAAGTAACGGGCCGGGCCCCACAGCGCCTCCTCCTCTCAGGCCAGAGAGAAGGAGGTGCGGTGGGGCCGGGCTGGTACTTGCAGCCCAGGCTGTGCCCCCCTACGCAGCGAGCCGCGCAGGAGCCCTCCACATGACAGAGACCCGGAAGTATGGCTATCGCATAGCCGTACTTATTTCCAGGTCTCTGCCATGTGGAGGGGGGGGGCGGGTCCAGCGTGAAGTGAGGCGGGGCGTGAGGAGGCGCAGCCGGCAGGGGGACACAGGCAGAGCAGCGGCAGTGCGCCGCCTGTCCCGCTGAGTTGTTTTTTTATATATATAATTTGCCGCAACTTAAAAAAACAAACAACTGAGCGGGACAGGCGGCTGGACAGCAGGCACTGAGATCCAGGGCTCCGGGGAAAAGATCCGGGGCTTTAGTCCAGTCAGCCCAGCCCTTAAGGGCAGGTCGCCAGCCCTCATTTTCTGGTCGCCAATGGCGACTTGGCGACCAGAAATTTCGCACCCTGACTGTGATGACTGTTGCAAGCAGAAACTCAAACTAACTATTCTAAAGTTCTGTTGTAATACATGGGTAGGAAGAGAACACTGAGCAATAACAGTACTGTGAAAACGCTGGGCCTGACTCCCTATTGCCTTGCAGTTAATCACCCTTTTGTTGATGCAGTGTGGCTCAGACTGGTGGCTGTGTCTGAAAAGCTCCCAGAACAAAACTGGGAGGGAGGAAGAAACTACAGGGAAAGTGTGCTTACGTTTCCTATGCATATAAGAGATCCTGAACTGGCTGCTGAGTCTGTCTCCAAGCACAAATTAAAGCAGCCTGAAAGCTGCCCTAGATTAAGCTTGTTGCCAGTAGCCACTGCCATTTACACTTCACTCCTATCTTCTGGCCTCAAGAAGAGAAAGTTGCTTAGGTGTGGCCATGCTGGCTACATGCCACTAAAGGATCCTCCCATTTGCAGGCACGTATACATCCAGATGAGTTGAAGGAGTTATGTTACTAAGGAAACATTTCTAGGACGTATAAACAAAACACTGCCAGGATTTGGTGCTATATTTATTCCATTTTGGGTCTTTTGTATTTTTAAAAGCAACCTTGAAGAGAAAGGCATCGCTTGTGTCTAAGGTCCTACTCCAGTCATGGTTGAATGTACTTGGCAGCAACTTGGGTCTATGTTCTGCAGCACAGCCAGGGCCAGCCGCCTTAGAATTTGTGAGGATGAAGTAGAGTAAGGGTTGCCACCTGTGGAAATTTTTAAGGGACATTTATGAAAAATCCATGTTGCAGGGCCTGCATTGCAGGCTCTGCAACATGAATTTTTTGTAAGTGTCCCTTAAACATTTTCATAGGTGGCAAGCCTAGGCCCAGGTCAAAGATAAAAAGTGGGGCTCCTGTGGCCCCACCCTGTTGGGGACACCCTCTTAGGGGCCCTAGAAGTTGTTGTGTTTGGCCTCTTACATTCTTCTGTGGTGGAAATGGGGGCCACTGAAGGGCCAAAGAGCAGGGACTGGGGTGGTTGCCCTGTGATTAGGGGGCTGTGCTCGGGGCTGGCCTTTTTCTTGTAGCCTTTTGGCATGGCTGCTTAGAAACCTTGTAGCAGATTCGAGTAAATCCTTACAACTAAATATAAATTCAAATGCTGGGCTATTTCAGTTAATTATTTTAAGATTGTCTTTATCTTACACATTCCCCAAATTTTCTGTGTGCAACAGAACTGCACACTGTAAATGATGAACTACATTGCAGAGGTTGGCAGATTGACATAGTGTAGGAATAGGACATGTGTTGTGCTGTGCTGCAGGAACAACAAAAGAGTTCAGTCTACATGGTGGTGTGTAACTCAAGATGAAAAACAAAGCTGGTAAAAAAACATTTTCTGTTTTCTATATCCTGTAAAAGTGAGTTATGTTTGCATTAGGAAACCACATTGCAGTCCTATGGAATAATGTGACTGTTGTTATAACTACAATCCCAAACCCACTGAAGTCAATAGCAAAACTCCCCCTGATTTGCATGGGTGAGGGTTGCACCTAATGTTAGAAATGGGTGACTGTGACCAATTTCAACACACTATTGTACTACAAAGCAAAAAAAGGAATCCCAGCTTTTTACTGTAGATAACCATAAATCCAGGATTCTCAAATGATGGGGTCCTGGTGTCAACAGATGGGGTCATGATCTGGATTATTGCCACCTGAAGTAAAAAGATTTTATTTAAGTCTCAACATAGGGTCACACGGGCAAAATATTTGGAGCCACTGCCGTAACCAAGCAAAGAAAGTGCACCTGAGTTCTCGCATCCTCATGAATGTTGCATCCCTTCTCTCTCCCTCTGTTCCCCCTTCCCTGTCTCCCCTCTCCCTGTCTTTAGATTGTAAGCTCTTGGGCAGGGACCGTGTCCATCTTATTTTTTGTAAAGCGCCAGGTACATCGCTGGCACTATATAAATGCTTATAATAAATAATAATAATTAATAAATAATATAATAAACATTGCAGGCATATAACATGACCACTTTTGGGGGGGGAAAGCTGAATCAGAATTGCAAGATAGTTTTCTGAGCACAATGGGGACATCTTGTGGCCACCTGGAAAAACTACCCTCTCCGTGTCCATCCTTGTAACAATTTGATAACACAGTAGTAATATCCTCTATGCAGCATTTGTTTTATGGATCAAAATTGAGATGCATAATGCTTTACACTGTTGGATATTTCCTGAGGTTCTGAATATCTCACCATATTAGCAGGTAACAGGTTGTCATATTCACTGTGTTTTCTTCATGGGTGACAATGGGCAAACGTGTACTAGAAAATAGGGAAGACAATTATCCATTTTTTTGAATGGGTCATACCTCCCCATATATGGAAGACTAGTACCTTAACTCATTAACCTCGTTATTTCTCTTATACCTGTGAACACTTTTTCTTTGTCACTCTCCTACGCTGTAGAAAGAAGATGGAAAAGACCTGTTTCATCTTTCCCTTCCAGTGGAGGTACAGCAGAGAATGTTGGGAGAGGAGTTTATGACCAAGGACAATAGGGCAGACTCTTCCACTTACTGTAGATGCCAATTCCAAGATACTCCAAGACTAAAAGATATATGAAGAAAACTACCAGGTGCTCTGAACCCAGGGTTGCTAGGTACTCCCCAGTACCTAACCTATGGGTGTGTAATCCTAAGGGATTCCACACGCATGGGTGCTGCAAGTTGTGTGAGACTCCCTTTCCTTTCCTCCCAAAACAGAGGCTACTAGGAACTGGTGCACAAATGAGTTTTTCCTCCAATTAGCTGACCCCACAGCACCCTAGGATGAGAAGGCAGGTGGAGGTTCCTAGATGCTCTCTGGATCACCAGCATCATTGAAGAAACAAAAGTTGGTGCCCAGGCCGCCTCCTACAAAAAGTGATCTGACTGGGATACAAGAGTGGTAAAATTCCATTCTTTTCCCTACTCACTCTGTTGCATTCTGTGTCACCCACTTACTGCTCTCATTCCATTTGTCCCTCCCATCTAAAATTCCCAAGCATCCTGATTTTATCAGGACAGGTTTTTCTATTGCTATCTTGAAGGAGGGAGAAACTCCTTCCAGACAGCATTATGTCATGAATCCTTTTTCTTGCATGAGACAGAGCCTAATTACCATAGCAGCCCCTAGCATGGGCTGCTGGCCTAATGCACATTATCTTATTTGATGTATGAACATGTTGACTGATTTATTTTTTTAACTGTAGAAGTGTTCATTTGTAATCTTATGCCAAAAACCATTTTTACCTAATAAATTTTAAATGATTACAGTTGAATTAGAGGCTTTTTGTTCCATATTATAAATACAATGATGGGTGAAAACAGACATGATGCTAACCACCCTTGGTGGTTATTTATGCATGTTGGAGGGCTGTATTGGTGCCCTATGCAGCCCTGAAACATGCATAAATGACCACCAAGGGTGGTTAAAGGGTGGTTAACATGTCTGTTTTCACCCGATGTTGAATCCAAAGTATTCCCTCCCCATACCCTCACATCCCAGGAGGTTAAAAGTCATCTTCAGTTTTATGTCCATCAGAATAAAGGTTTTTCAAATTCTATTACGTATTGAAAGCTCTGGTATTTTCCACATCCTATTGTGTCCCATCCCCAACGCTGTCCATGATGTGTCCTGAATGTTGGCAGTTGTCATTTTGCAACCTTATTTTGATTTACTACAAATGGTTGCAGTTCGGAGATACTTTTAAGCCCGCCACACATTGAATTTTCATTGATGTTAGTAGGCGTTTGTATATAGAAAACCTTTAAAGAGAATCAGGCCTGTATAGTACAGCCTTTGGGGATTCTTCATAGTGGGAGATGCTCTTTAAATGAGCCAGTTTTCAAATCTTAAATGTTTTGCTGAAACACACAGCAAAACCTTTAACTGCTGGGTTGGGGTGAGAGGCTAAGAATCTGCAAAAAAACCCCACATACAATGCATCACAAAATGAGTCTGTCTCCCTCTAACTGAGGCTGGAACCTGCTCAGGAAGTGAGTGGTATCCAACAGTCAGTCATCTGTTATCTGGAAGCTCCCATAGGGATTTTCAAAAAAGAAGGATTGGCAGGCAGCTCTGAAGATTTGGTCACAAGTCCTGTGTTTTTAGATGTTTTTGTAGTCACAACTGCTTAAATTGTGAGAACTGAAGCTCTCATTTGAGGGGGGGGGGGGGAAGCCTGAAAATGCAATGGTCACAGAGTACCCTTCAAAATTTCAAACCCAGAAAAATGAAAAGTTTTACCACCAAATATTCAAGTGTTGTTCTTTTTTATGTGTCTTTTAATATTTTAGAATTTATGATGCACTGCAGTCACACTTTTAAGTTTTTGAAAGGGATAATGAAGACTAATTTAAACAACAACATCTTTAAGAAAGTGCCTAAAATCACAAGAGTTGTCCACTACAGTCTCATGATTTTTGGGGGTGGAGAGGACAGGGACCAGACATTGTTTTAGTCTTTGGGCTTGGTTCTCTTAAAAGTGTCACCTTAGAGCCAGATCCCAAATATCACTTCCCCCTGATAATGGTCCACACTCCAAACTTTCAAAATTGCAAGGGAGGCCAAAGGCCATAAAATCATTGCTGGGCCCTGACAGAGATGCTCTTGTTCTGCTGCAATGAGACTGGCTTTTAAAATAATGAAAACTAAAAGAAGTACCAAATCTGCTTGCTGCAGTTAGGATTTCAAGCTTTTTGTTTGCACCTCCCAAAAATATTTTTTTTAATGAAAGCTGAAAATCTCATGATTAAATTACCGGTTCTGATTCCAGAAATCCCTAAAACCAGGAAAGTTGTCAACTCTGTAAATGCAGCAGGGAGGGAAGGAATAATAATGAGCCCAAATAATATTGAGAATAACGAGACTGCAGGAGGAAGGAAGGATACTGCTGAGACTCTGTATTTCACCCTTGACATGGTTTGTGCAAGGCCAATGAGAAATCCAAGCCTCTCCCATCCTCAGTCCTCGAATTCTAGTCTGAACTAACCAAAACGCGCTTGCACCGGGCCTCGTCAGCTTCCGTAGCGGACGGCTTCTTCCGGCTTCTGTGTCGGGTCTCCTAGCAACTATAGCTGGGGAGGGAGCGGCTTTGTAGCAGGTGTGTGAGGGGTCGGCGGGGCTGACGGGCTGGGCTTAGACCCTAGGAACGAGCAGGGGTTTCGCCACTTCCCTGGGAGTACGGTACCCGGCCGGAGCGGGCTGTGCCGAGGAGCCCTGCCAGGAGCCGTTTCCTTAGGGTGGAGGCGGAGGCAGTCCGTTCCTCTAGCCAGTCCCCAGGTTTGGGGGTCCGTCTCTCGTACCTGTTCTCCCAGGCCTAAACCCTAGTACACTCCAATAGGGGCAGCGTTAGTGAGATCTCCATAACGGGGGTTTCAGGAAAAATCCCTCCTGTTCAGGCCGCTCCTTCCCGCCTGCAGACTCTCCAGCTGGAAGCGGCGATGTACCTTGAATCCAAACTCGCAGAAGCGATATTCATAACTCACAGGGTTGTTTTTTTAAACGAGACGCATCCAAGTGCTCCTTTGAATTGGTGCGTGGGGGAGGCGCGCGTGCTCCCTGGCCACGCACAGAACACGCCTGAAAAATCCGGAGTGCCCGGCCTGGGTGGATGGGGCAGCTACGCCCCGATGGGTCTGCCGCCCCACGCACCGACCACACGCGCACCCCCCTCTCACTGCTCTCCTTCAAAAACACCCACCTTTTCTAAGTAAGCTGGGCTCTGATCCTCGAAACTCTGTGCCCGATTCACCATTGAATTTAATGTGGTTTGTCTGGTGCAACTCTTTGAGGACTGGAACTGCGCTCTAGCAGCTATCAAGCATCATATTAGCCAGATATTTTAAGTTGTTATTTTTACACGTAGAGTTAATACCATGATTACAGTGTGTTTAGGGCTTACTCTTGCCCAGTGAATTATAACACATATTGCTTCCTGTCCTGAAAAATGTAATAATTGCTTCCCAGAACACAGGTTCAATATCTTTTTTTTTCAAAACCTAACAACACCACATCATATATGGGAAGACTGCAGTAAACTATTGGCTTTCCTGTAATTAGGCACTATGAATGCTTTACCATAAATGTCTAATCTTTTGATTCTGGCCATTTATGTCATAATTTCTGCTAATCTGTTACATTTTCAGAAAGTAGATTATGTTTGCCTGCAGTTGATTGCTTATTAAACTAACGATGTGAATTCTATCATTTAAAACTACCATTGCAGTACGAGAGGAGCACCTGCATTTTAATCTTAAAGCAAAGATGCAGATGTTAATGCCTGAGCCTCAGATTTATGTAGAAAGAACTCTGGCACTCATCAAACCAGATGTCATCAACAAAGAAGAAGAGATAGAAGATATAATTCTCAGATCAGGATTCACTATTGTTCAGGTAACTTGGGAAGAATAAAGTTCTGCACTCCATTGATTTTGAAGTATGTTCATGGTCAGGAAAATGACTTGGGAAATAACATCTTCATATTCCAGTGGTTTTCTTTAAAATGTGCTGTTTCTAAGTCAGAACAAGATTCTTCTGTTGGCACTGCAAATTAAAATTATCTGAAAATAAATTTTTGTATTCTTTACACACCCATCAGCCATTGACACCAGAACTGAAAATTCTTGAAATGCAAGGTAACTGGCAATCCTATAAATAATTGACATGGGAATGCAGTTTAAGTAGCGGTGTTGACTCTGCATTGCTGACACTAAAAAAAAAATGCTAGTAAATTTCATTTCTTACATAGAAAACACACAGGTTGAAATCCATACTCCATTGAAATAGAGTGGAGAAACACCCAGTGATTTTGATGAAGCAGAATATTTACACTATCAACTATTTGATACATTTACTTGTCCTAAAATTACAGGACAGCCTTGCCCATTTTTGTATGCTATGCATGTTTGCTTAGGGTGAAAACAGACATGATGCTAACTCCACTTTAATATTTCTTATGCATGTTGCAGGGATGCATAGGGCACCAATACAGCCCTGCAACATGCATAAGAAATGTTAAAACGGTGTTAAAGTGGAGTTAGTGTCATGTCTGTTTTCATCCTTAGTTGCTAAATCACAAACTTCAGCAGGGATTCCTAGTCATTATTATGAATATTTATTATTTACTATTTATATAGTGCCAGCAATAAAAGAATGGGGTTCTGATATATTTTTAAAATGTATTTTTTGTGAGCACAACTACACTTTATAATTTTGTAAGATATCTTAAATCTTTAAATTAAAGATGCAATAGAGCATTATTTTTTTTCTTCTACTCAAAATTGAAATGCATATTGTAAATGTTAAAAGTTCATATCAAATTGTAGCCCCGCAAGCAGGGCCGGCCCAAGGCATGTGCCCCGTACCTCGGAGATGGAGTCGGACCCCGCAGTTTAAATTTCTCCCCCACCCCCATTGGTAGCAAAGCCCCGGCGGCCACCTGTCCTGGCTTGGTTCCCCCCCCTGCCCTTGCCAGCTGACACATGCCCCCTCCTCCCCTCCACCACCTCCGCTGACGGGCTCACGCTGCACCAGCAGCAGCAGCAGCGATGGGACTGGGAGATAACGCTGTTTGTTTACAAACAGCTCCTCCCCACGTGCTGATCAGAAGGTTGTAGCCTTGTAAAGAAGGTTCTTCGAGATGACACCTAACATTCTCACAACTGGGTTGTGCATGCTCACCCTATTAAAATAATAGCCCCAAGCTCCTGTAGTATAAAAAGTGCACTCCCCCTCAGAATGACAGTTCCTTCCAACCCTTTCTAGAAATAGAAGGAAAAAATTCTATGCGAAGCTGGAAGGGTGGGTATTTGTGAGAATGTTCGGAGCCATCTCAAAGAACCTTATTTACAAGGTAGCAACCTTCTGTTCTTCAAGTGGCTCCTGACATGCTATTTTTACTAAATATGAATGTGCTTGTGTAATCAAGTATTGTTAATAGCATACAGCTATTTTGATGTGACCCAGAGGTTTTGTATGTTTTAAATATGTGAACAGGATTTTTTTATCCTGCTATGGCACTACCACTGATGGAGAGAGAGAGCGAGTTGTCCTACTGGAGTCCCATCCACTTACTGGATGAGATGCTATTAGGAGGATTTGCTCAGTCTCCAAGTGGCAGCGTTGTACTCAACAGCAAGGAGTTCCCAGTGTAAACTAATGTTCTGTCCATCACATCTTAACGCTGAAAACTCTTTGTTGCTGGATTTTTGGAGGCTCCGCCTACAATGGACAAGCCCCTCCCTAGAGCTCTGCTAGCCATAAGGTTCTACCAACCCGCCGGTGGCAAAGCCGCCAGCAGACCGGCAAGCCTTTGGGGCCCCACAGCAAGGCTTGGCACATGGCCCCTCAAACTCTTGGGCCGGCCCTGCCCGCATGGCACTAAATTCTCTGTAGATTACTTGTATAGGATTCTGGATTTAAAATGTATTCCCTGAGCATACGCAGCTTGCAGTTTCAATCTCATAAAACTGAAGTGTTTGGATCATTCCTACCTTAGTGTCTCCCATTGCTTTCTCTACAGTTCAAGCTGATGTGAGCCCAGACCATTCTGATCAGTACCTGCTCCTTCCCTCCTGCAGTTGTGTAACTGCTCCCCCTCCTGGCTGTTTTCCTCATTGCAAGAGAGAAAGAGTAGTTCTGGTTGCTCCATTGTCTGCTTCCCTGCCAGGTTGTGAGCTAGCAGAATGGGAGCCCAGTTGTCTCTGTGTAAATCTAGCACATGATGTTATGTGGCTACAAGGAGTGAAGGTAGGAGGCACAGCACTTGCTTTATCAGTGGGGAATCCATCCCACCAAAGACAAACCTCAGCAATTAAACTGGAGGGTGATGTCTGCTTCCTTTTCACTGTGAACAATACAAAGAAAGTGAAACAAGCAAGTACCTGTCCCTACAATCTTTATTGTGGCTCTGTGGTACCTTTATTGTGGCTCTCTGGTACCTGTGGTAGGTTCAGCTCTTGGGCTGAAAAATTTGGATACCATGGTTTAAAGTGATGAAGACTGCTAGCATTTCAGTAACTGCCCACTAGATGCTACTGTCTCACCACTGTTGATCCATTATTTTGTCAAAGGTAGAAGTTGAAAACCCTTAATATATATATTGAGCATCTCTCAGAAACAACCTGACAAACAAGTAAGTCCTTTTGTTCCACTCAGTTAAAATACCAGTATGTCTTCTCAGCAAAATTATTCCAGTTGTTAAAATAATTGGCTTCAAGACTAGTATATTGCTACATGGCAATATATACAAGCCCATAAGGGAGCATGGCCTAGATATCTGTAATCTTTATTATTCTCCCCCAGACTCATAACTTTCTCTCCTATTTGTGTCAATTTTAGTACCTCATCAAAGACTTTTAACCCAAAAATGTTTTGTGCTTGCGTACTTCCAACGATGATCTGCCAAACTATTGTCTGGTAACTTGATAGCTTCATGCTAGATAATTATACAAAAGATGGAAAAAAAATATGTCAGTGTAAAGTAAAACCGATTTAAAATGAGCATTAATGATGAAGAGGAAATTGGATAGAAGAACTGAATAACTAAAGCATAGACCACTGATAATAAATGTTCTCAGTTGGTGGTATACAATCTATTTAGCATTATGCATAATACCAAACAGCAATTGAAACAATGGTTATTGTGAGAATACTGATGGTAAAATTGGCAACCCATGATCTGATCATGTTTGTTTTTGAAATCACTAAAAAAATAAATTTCTCTACTTTTACTCCTGTTAGCACTGCGGAATCAAGGGAGTTCATGCAGCATGAAAAAAACTGACACCTAATTTCCAGTTGCAAAAATGTGTTACTACACATACTGGGCTAGAAAGTCTGTAGCTTGGTTTTCAAAATCACAGATGATTCTGTAGAGCTAGCAGGATTCCTCCCCCCACACACTTTTTTCACTTGTATAGTGACCAGATTTGATTGAGAAGTTCCTGAGAAACCAAGGGAATCCCACAGTGGGTAAAAATAAATGTGACAGTAACTTGCTTTGGCCCACAGGCCACTGTCACGTTTGTGACTGGGCCCCCCAAACACCACAGGTGTGTTGGCGGCTAGCCCAGGTTCTCACCTCGGCAAATGGCCCAAGTCACAGCCCAGGCTAGTTCCAACCCAAGTGGGGCAAAGTGGGCCAGAGCATGTTTGTGCATCTGTTCCTGCTGGCCCGGATCAGGTCCGCTATGGCCAGCTGCCGTGATAGCCGTCATAGGCCACCATGGCTGGCTGTCATGGTTAGGGGTGGGGTGCTGGCTACAGCATGGGGGCGCAGTCAGGCAGCCGCACGTTTGTGTGTTCCCTTACCACCCCCGGGTTCCAGCTGCATGAACATTTGTTCCGCAACCCTACCCATCCGGACCGTGTCCACAGCAGCTTCCTGACCCAAGCCGGCTCGGGTTGAAACCTCAGGCGCAGTCACTTCTGTTTTTACCCAGTGTTGCTTTATCTTTGTGGGAGTATTTTAGAGAAGACACAGTGGTCACTGTTGAATATCTCACATAAGAAACTGGAGAAACTTGTAATGCATTACAAGTGCTGAAAAAACTTGCTGAAAAATATAAATTCTGTGATACAACACATTAATGAAAATCTTTGTGTTTCTCTGATAGGTAGGATATATGCTTTAAAATAGTTAATTTTCCTATTATGTTTTGTAGAAACGAAAGCTTCAACTAAGTCCTGAGCAATGTAGCAACTTCTATGTAGAACAATATGGGAAAATGTTTTTTCCTAACTTAACAGCATATATGAGTTCTGGTCCTATTATTGCTATGGTTCTTGCCCGACATTTTGCTATCTCATACTGGAGGGAGTTGATTGGACCATCAAACAGCATAAGAGCAAAGGAAACACATCCAGACAGGTAACTTACTGAATAAGAGATTTTGATTACAGTTCTGAAATAATTTACTTCAGAATAGCCCCATTGATTTCATTGGGACTGCTCCTGGAGTAAGTAGTTTCAGAACTGCAGCCTTATGGATATCAATTTGCAAGAGTACTTTTTCCACTTGAAATCACTGTGTAATGCGTCTCTTCCCCATATTATTTTCTTACATTTATAAGATTTACCTAATTGCAGAAAGACCTTCATATGTGTAATTTTTTTAATGAATCAAACAATTGTGTAATTTAATACAAATGAAAAAAGATCTTGTTAGTAAGAGTTGACGTATTGCGTATGTGAGTAACTATTTAAAGATTTGTCATTCAAACACTTATCTCTGTTTTTAGTTTAAGAGCTATCTATGGCACAGATGATCTGAGAAATGCAGTTCATGGCAGTGTCAGCTTTTCCTCAGCTGAAAGGGAAATTCGATTCATGTTTCCTGAAGGTAGGAAGTTGCCATCAAGTACATGTAAATTGTACTGCGTTGGGAGGATATGGTCTTTTTACCTAACTGTAGCCAAACATTCAGGAGGATCTAGGCTTAAAAGGGCAGCTTTGGGGAAAGTGCTTTTGAGAAGTTTGCTCTAACTAGTCAACTGTGACCTAACTGCTATATTGTCTGAGCTGAAAGTATCAAAAGCTTTTTAATTATCTAAGTCACCAGGGGAAGATAGGTGGGATTTACTTTCCCTTCTGCCACCCAGATGCAGCAGAGACTCTTTTGTGGCAAGCAAAGGTACAGTAGAGAATAGGAGCAGTCAGGGAGCTGCTTCTTTCCAGCATCTTGCTTTGTTTTCTGATGGCTTTCTAAGTAGAATTCCACCCAAGAAAAAGAGTTGATCTGAAAACGTAGCATTCCCTCCCTTGCGAGTGGAACAGATTAAGGCCACTTTCTCACATTATACAAGAGGCGGGACTTCCGTGAGGGCAATCACAGCTGTATTCTCATGGGAACTGGCATACGTAGGAATGTGTTATTTCGCTTTTATGCCACAAGAACACCCGTGATCGTAAAATCTACATCAGGGGACCCGGTCATGCGTGAGTATTCTTGCGGCATAAAGTCGGAATAGTGCGTTTCTACGTGCGATAATTCTCGTGAGAAAACAGCCCCATGCCACGATTGCCCTCACGGAAGTTTCCTCCATCCTGTGTAACATGAGAAAGTGGCCATAAGCTTGTTCAGTTGCTGATGGAAGGTCGCATGGTAACACAGGCTAAGCTACTAGGCTGTGAGCCCCTATGGACAGGGACCTATCTCTAGTTAATAATTGTTCAATGTCAGATACATTGCTGGTGGTATATAAATATAATAATATGGGAGAACACCTCTGAATAATTTGAGGCCAGAACTGCTTGGTATGGGTACTGAGTTTTCAAATTCCTTTGGAGTTGAGGGATGTTAAGGTACAGTGGACTGAGGTAGGGTGGGGAGCTGTCACAGCAGGAACTTGCTTTCAATAAACAGACATATATTCTCTAGTCAAACAGACCACATTCTCTAGTCAAAAAGAAAATAGAAAAAATAAATGTATCTCAATATTACTGATCATGCCAGTTATTTTGCTAGTGCACACACAATCATTCAATAGAAAAAACACCTCACATGCATGCTTTCTCACACTCGAGGAATTTGGTGATGGGGAAAACACCAGCACATGCATGGCCCTTCTTGACCTTTGCAGGATTTAGGGGTCTCCCCACATGATCACAGTATTTTCCTGCCAGTCAAGCAGGCACCCTTTCTCCTCCCTCTTCCTTGGGGCACTGGGTTATAACTCCCTGCTCTTGGACTCTGAAATGACCGAAAGTGACACTCAAAAAATGGGGTAATGAGGGATGATAAACTTTGGGACATGGAGTGTCATTTGCATATTACTTTTTGAGAAGTTACTTATTTATTTACATTTTTAATTTAAAATATTTATTTATTTATTTATTTACATTTTACCCCACCCTTCTCAAAAGACTCAGGGCAGCTTACAATATCAGAAATATAAAATAAATAAAATACATTAAAATCCCTTAAAACCCTGACATCATCCCAACCATCCAACCACCCCCACCCTCCATTCCCACCTACCACCCACCAATCCTCCTCAAACCTCTCTACCCTGTCCCACCCAATCCTGTTCCTGCTTGCCAAATGCCTGGCCAAACAAAAAGGTCTTACATTGCTGAACAGGCTCAGGCTTAAGTGGACCGCCAAGGGGAGGGAGTTCCATAATTGTGGGGCAGCCACTGAGAATGTCCCCCCTGCACGCCCTTGTTGTAGCAAGGCACTTATAGTTGGCACTCATAAGAGGGCACCCTTGGCCGACTTCAGAGACCATGATGGGACACGGGGAAGAGGCGGGTCTTTCAGATACATGGAGGCCAAGCCGTTTAGGGCTTTATAGGTGAAAACCAGAACCTTGAATTGTGCCTGGGAAACTATTGGCAGCCAGTGCAGACTCTGGACCACCAGTCTAATGTAAATATCACAACTCTGAGGCTGGGCTAGAAAAAAACACACTTAAAACAACAACAACAGCAACAAAAAACTCCCTCACAATCTTAAGGAATCTGACACGTATATAATAACCTTTTATAAACCAGGCTTGAACTCATGTCCTTTTAAGAGATTGTTTTAAAACTCTATCAAAGCACGTCCCTCACAAGTGAATTCTACTGTGCACTAGGCTCTCTCTTTGACACTAAAGTTTGTCTCGCACTCCAGACATTTCTCCTCCTGTGTGGGTTCTCTGATAGATGAGATTGTGTAGATTCTCTCATAGGCTATTTGCTAACATTGATACTGGGCTGAATTTTGTTTGTACTAACTTTAAAAATATAGCAAACTAAAAAATGGAAGAAATCGCAACCTTACCCACTGCAAGGGCCAGATTTAAACCACTGATCAATCAACGATTTTTCAAGTTCTTCCACAGAGTTACAGGAGGAAATGCTGGCTGCTGCTTTAATGAAATTACTAGAGAAGTACTCTGCATGTTGTCCAATAAGTTAACTAGCTGTTCATAAGTCTGTTACACATTAGCAATGTAATAGTCCTACCGGATGTCCTGGGTTCTAGTGTGCCCTGTACCTTGTGTATTGTCTCTGTTATCCTTTCTTTAATTTTTAATATATATTTTTTTTAAATGGAGGATCTGCTCCTAGTTTCTAACTTGAGAGCTTAGAGCATTGGTATGAAACAGAATGAGTCAAGGGAAGTGAGATTCAAGCTCAGAACCTCCTGGGCCACTCTTCTGAGTATGTTCTCCATGGCTATGTCAGAGTCTCTCTCCTCTTCTTCTTTAGCATTCCCCAATTCAGAATTTTGCACTGGCTGTTCAGGACAGTGGGACAGCTGCCAAAATCCCTGCCAGATCCAAGACATCCCACACAATGCAGGACACTTGAGAGCCATATGCTGGGGGTGCATGCAGGAAGGGAAGTCCACAAACAGTGAGGGCAAGGAGTGCAGCTGAGCTGGTGGGTTTAAGAGGGAAAAGAAGTCGTTTTCACCTTGCCCACAACTCTTTCCCTTCAAGGAGGAGGAGAAGGCAGCAATACCACTTTACACAGGCAATGGACAGAATTTCAGGGAGTTGCCTGAAATTTTTTCACCAGGCAGTCTATTTTTGTCTGGCAGCTGCTGAAGCTGAAAATAAGATTTTGGGGAGCTCTCTGCAGCTCTGAGTGGTTCTTTGGAGGCTCCCTGACTTTTCTGAGGGGGGTCCATACCCCCCCACCCATAACCAGCACCTGTGAAGGAGGCAAACCCCAACCCATGACAGAGTGAGTCTGAGGAAACTCATTACACATCTATGGAGTAGTTTCCTAGTCCCTACACTAGAAACCCCTGATAGAGCTAGCAAGTAGTATGTTTGAAATGTATTTTGGTGGAACTGTTTACCCAAAATTCAAACCATGTGACTCAAAAAATAATGTACATCTTTAATTAGTATGGCTGGCACTGTCTTTCCCTGAAGATCAAGGTCTTTTTCTACATGACATGTAGATTACATTATTTCTCCTTTACTCCTGCCAACAATAAAAGAGCAATATCTGATAGGAGTCCTTTGAAGGTGATCCAAAATCCACTTTTCTCTGTTAGTAGTGGAGTGCTGAAGAACTGGCCCAGTGACGACTCTTTCCCACAGCAAAGGGAGTATGGCCTCAAACTGTTCTAGTTCTCACTCTCCAAATCATCTATAAGGGTGTTCTCCATGGGACAACATCATCGCAAGTTCTCCACAGAGAAAAAACTCGATAGTTTGATCTTTCTCAGAATTGTATTGAAAGTGATACATTGCAGTTGTTTCACACATGGTGTTTATCCTGCAGGAAAAATTAAGCGCTATGAAGTGTAAAAAAAAATATATATTGATTATGTTAAACATTAGAAGGAAAGTATTTTTTTTAACACTAAGAGCAAATTGCTTTATGATACTTAAACATATCTGATTACTCTTTCCAGTAATTATTGAGCCAATCCCAGTTGGACAAGCTGCTAAGGATTACTTGAACGTCTACGTAAACCCTACACTACTAGCTGGGCTCACTGAACTTTGCAAGCAGAAACCAGCAGATCCTTTTGTATGTACTCTGTCATACAGTGGTCGTCTTAGTTCGTGATGAGTTTGCTTTATAGTGAAGTTTATACTGCCTGATGATACTTGCAGGAAAGTTGTTCTGCCTCTTTTGCTAGAGAAGAGGGTTGTCTGAACTCTGCTGATTTACACTACCTAAGGATTTTGTCCAGATGTTCTACTAGACCTGTTTACAAATGCATGATTCTCACACCTCTATGTGCCCTTTACATGAAAAGGTCCTGAAGTAGCAGCTAACTTACTCATGGTGGGTTTGGTGTAAAGGCCAAACTTGTTGAATGAACTTCTTCACCTTCTTTATTTCAGTCTATCATAAGCACTCTTCTTAACTAGACTATGGGTCTGATCCAGAGCCCGCTGAAGGCAATGGAAAGACTCCAGCTGATTTTCAGGGGTTAATTTGTAAGAGTTTTTGTTTCAAGCCTGAAAATGCAAGATTATTCTTACTGCTCAGGTGTGGTATCTTTATTTTTGCCTACAGAAAGCTCCTCATGATATAGGTGTGTGTGTGTTTTTAAAGTACTAAAATTTCACATTTTCCCCCCATAAATATTATTATAAGTCACTCAGATATGACAGCAGTGTAAATATTGATTCATTGTATGAAGGTCTCAAACTTGTTAAATAAACTGTCAGTATTAGTAGAAGCTACGTTTCACTTTCAGTCATTGTGCATATTTCATGTTAGCTTCCTTTTCAAAACAGGATCGTTATAATGAATGATTATTTGTATTGCTGTGGCTCCCAAATTCCCCAATCAGGACTGAGCTCTTGTTTCAAACACATACTCAGATACAGAAGTAGATTTTCAAAAGCAAAAATGGCACTCGAGCATCAATTGAAATTAGATGCCTAGTGGGCATTTTTGCCTTTGAAAATATAACTCAAACTCCCTAACCCAAAACATTTCCATCTACAACCATGTTTAAACAATTCAGCACTGAGAAGTAACAGAAAATATAATCGGAACAAGTGGAATAGAGGAATCCTAGTAAGACAGAGTTGGAAGGGACCTTGAGGTTCATCTTAAGAAAAACCTGACAAATCAGGTTAAAACCTATAAGCAGGGATGAATGCTTTTCATAGGGTGAAAACAGACATGAAGCTAACCACCCTTTAACTACCCTTGGTGGTTATTTATGCATGTTGCCGGGCTGTATAGGGCACCAATACAGCCCTGCAACATGCATAAATAACCACCAAGGGTGGTTAAAGGGTGGTTAGCGTCATGTCTGTTTTCACCCAGAGTTGGAAGGGACCTTGAGGTTCATCTCAAGAAAAACCTGACAAATAAGGTTAAAACATATAAGCAGGGATGTAGAGTTCTGAATGCTTTTACAGTGTCCCTGTAACAAGGGATCCTGTTCATATTGGAGAAAAATGAGTTTTAATGTGTCTTTTCTATATTTCTTTTTGTTCTATAGACTTGGCTTGCTGATTGGTTAATTGAACATAATCCCAATAAACCTAGGCTGCGGCATGATATTATTGTGGAAGAGCCTTAAGGAGAAAAATTCTATGGCAGACGTGTCAAATGTTATCATCTTAAGATGTTTATCACTTTCACTTTGATGTATTCTTTGAGTTTCTTACTAACATTATGTGAATTAAATGTTAATGGTATAGTCAAGCATATGTTAACTAGAAATCACTGGAGAAATTTAAGTAGTAATCACTAGAGTAATATTACCATTACAGTAATAAATTTGGTATTACATACTGCAAACTTATTGTGCTGGACAATATTCTACTGGATTTAGTGACTTTTTCCCCATCTGCTTTGACTTAATTATTTGTAGAAAGCGAAGTTCTTCTCATTTACACTGTTGTACAACAGAAGTCATTCCACTGAATTATTCACATGATTGTTTCCAAATGACACATTTGACCCATAGTTTGTAAAATCAAGTCTTGTATCACAGAATCAGCTTAACTCAGATATTTCCTCAACAAAGTCAAGTGAAAATATGCTCTCACTGTATGCATAGCAGAATTTTTGAGCATGGCAGTTTGATCAGCAATTCTAGGTGGCAACGTCACTCTTGGCAAAATAATGGATACATTTGTGCCAAAGTGATGTAAAGAAGATATTTTTGTGAGGAAATAATTTCCAGTCAATTTTCAATTTTCAGTTTAAAAAGCCGTGTTGGATTTGGCAGAGGATAGATTGGGGATCCTACTGGTGTACCGACCACCCCACAGCACAGCCGATTCCCTTACTTCTCTAGCTGAGCTAGTCTCAGAGGTGGTGCTGAGATCACCAAGACTTATTGTCTTGGGTGATTTCAACATATACACTGAGGGTGTTTTCAGACATGACGCTAACTCCACTTTAACCACACATGAACATTTTTATGCATGTTGCAGGGCTGTATTGGTGCCCTATGCAACCCTGCAACATGCATAAAAAATGTTCAAGTGTGGTTAAAGTGTGGTTAGCGTCATGTCTGAAAACACCCTGAGGCTAGCCTTTCAGGGGCAGAGCAGGAGTTCATGGCCACCATGACAACCATGGGACTACCCCAAATAATATCTGGCCAGACACATAAGGCAGTATACACGTTGGACTTGTTTTGCACCTGCATAAAAACGGATTCTGATTATCGGGGGTGTTGTTACAACACCATTACCATGGTCGGAGCATTACCTTCTGAAGGCCCACATCCCGGCCCTCCTATGTCCTTGTCGGTGGTGAACCAGTTCAGTTGATCCACCCCCGGAGACTAATGGATCAAATTGGTTTCCAGAATTCTGAGTTATATGCCTACTGTGTCGAAGACCTGTTCGTCTTATGGAATGACATCTTGACCATAGCCATCAACACAGTTGCATCCAGGTGTCTTCCCCATGACCTCAACAGCTCAGATCCCCCTGGTATACGGAGATCTGAAACAGCTGAAGCAGGAAGGTAGGCAGTTAGAGCGCAGGTGATGCTCAACTTGTGCTGAAGCTGACCAATTGCAGTATAGATCATTTTTGAAGGATTCTGCCATGGTTGTGATGGCGATGAAGAAAGTTTTCTTCTCCACTGTCATAGCATCCACAAAGTGTCGTCTGGCAGAGCTGTTCAGGTGATGAGAGACCTGGATGATCCAGACTGTATCCACCAGGAAATAGAGTCATCTAATGCCCACTATGACATTTTTATTAATTGCTTTGCAGACAAAATCGCTCATATTCACCACGACTTGGGTGCTCCCACTTTGACTGGAGGATCAGAGTTTGGGGTTATGGAAGCTCAGTCTTGTCCTGTTTATTTTGATCAGTTTCAGTCATTATCGCCCTCCAATATGTGAGAGGTGATGAGGACAACCAGGTGTGAATTAGACACAACCAGTTGTGAAACCAGTTGTGAATTAGATCCGTGCCCATCCTGGCTGGTGAAAGCAAGCTGGGAGATGATGAGGCCATTGCTGGCTGGAATTGTCAACGCTTCCCATCAGGAGGGCAGGGTGCCGGAAGCCTTTAAAACTCCAGTTGTCCAGAGTTTGCTTAAGAATCCATCTTTGGACACTGACTCCCCGACCAGCTGTCGGCCTGTCTCTAACCTTCTCTTTTTAGGAAAGGAAAGGTTATTGAATGGGTGGTTTCCAGGCAGCTCCAGGTTCATCTTGATGCTATCGGATTCCTGGACCCATTTCAGTTGAGTTATTATTCTGCATATGGCGCAGAGACTGCATTTGTGGGCTTGGTCAATGACCTGTGCCTGGAGATGGATAAGGGAAATCCTACCCTGTTGATTTTGCTAGACCTTTCAGCGACCTTTGACACAGTTCATCACAAGGTGGTGTTGACATTACTGCGGGATCTGACGGGTGTGTGGGGCTGCTCTTGAGTGGTTCTGTTCTTTTCTGTCAGGGAGGCCTCAGTGGGTGGTGATGGGTGATTGCTCGTCATCCCCCTTGTGACTTTGCCTGTGGGGTCCTACACAGTTCTATTTCATCTCCCCTTTTGTTCAACGTGTATGAGGCCACGGGGTAAGATCATTCAGAGGTTTGGGGTATTACCCAGCTCTACCCAGGCCCTGGAGTCTTGGTGCTTACCTAGTGCCTGGCTGCGGCTGGGGAGCTGGAAGCGGGTGAGCCAATTGAATCTGAATCCTGACAAGACTGAGGTGATAATGGTTGGCTGGCCTTGTGACATGGAGGAGATTGGGACTCCTGTTATTGGGTGATTTCAGACATTACGGCCGGGCGCTTTCACCACGGGCCGTGGGGTGGTTCGGACCACAGCCGGGGGTGAAGGGGCAAGCCAACAGACGTTCCCCCCTTCGCCCCCTGCCGTGGTCCTAACCACCCCACGGCCGGTGGTGAAAGCGCCCGGCTGTAATGTATAAAGGGGCCCCGCCCCCTGCATTCCTCGGCGGCCCTCCCCCCTCCCGACGGGCAGCGGCCAATTCGGCTGCTGCCGCAACCACGGGCATAGGGGAATCCTATTGACCGCAGTGAACGGTAAGTAACCAGACGTTACTTTCTGTTCACCACAGCCGTGGTGGCCATTCACCACACTTCTTGACCTCCTCGCGTCCGGGGGTCCAGAAGTGTGGTGAATGCAAACGCAGCCCACGTTTGACTGTGCTGCACATCTGGCGGCAAGCCAACAGATGTGTACCACAGTCAAACGCGGGCCACATTTGACTGTGGTTCAGCTGGGGTGAATGCCCCAAATGTAACCACTGAAATCACCCATTGATGGGTCTCAGTCCCCTCTGGTCAATCAGGTTCACAGTCTTGGGGTGCTTCTCCTCATTGCACCTGGATCATCAGGTTGTGGTGGTGGCCGGGAGCACTTTTCACCAACCCTACCTGGTAAGGAGGCTGTGACCTTTTCTTTCTGACTCAGATCTAGCCACTGGCATTCATGCTTTCATCACCTCAAGGCTAGATTACTGAAATGCACTCTTATGTGGGTCTTCCTTTGATGACTGTTCGGAAGCTGCAGTTGGTGGAGAATGCAGCGGCTCAGCTCCTTTCAGCGACGAATCAAAGGGAGCACATTATGCCAGTACTCTGAAGTCTGCACTGGCTGCCTATAGCTTTCTGGGCACAATTCAAGCTGCTGGTGTTGACCTTCAAAGCCCTAAACGGTCTGGTCTCTGCATATCTGAGAGACCACCTGTCCTACCATGTTCCATTGCAGACCCTGCAGTCGGCTGGGAGTGCCCTCTTGCAGATACTATCTGCTACTCTTGTCCAAAGAACAGGGGTGCACAGGAGGGCAATGCATTTTTGATCGCTGCCCCAGTTTTGTGAAACTCCCTTCCCCTGCAGGTTTGTTTGAGCCTGAGCCGAAGTATGTTCCGGAGGTGATGCAAGACGTTTTTGTTCAAAAAGCATTTGGCAGGTGGGAATAGGGGTTGGTTAGAGGGAGGGTTTTGGGGAGATGGGGGATGGGCTCGGGTGGGGTTGGGAAGGGTGAGGGGCAAGGTTGGTAGGGGGTTGGAGTATTTATGCTGTTTCATATGTTTTTATATGCAGTTTTGTAAGCTGCCCTGTGCCATTTGCAAAGGGCCGGTAAAAATTGTAAAGGTGGGTGGGTGTATTTCTGTTAGGGATATTTTGCTCACAATTTACTCCAGACTGAATGGTAACATTACCCCATCTATAGTGGAAAATTCTTGTAGTGCTTTTGTGTATGTTAAAGGGGAACATCCTGACAATTTATTTTATCTCTATGCTTTTATATTTGACAGTAGAACATGCTCTTCAATTTCTTTCTTTTTTTAATTATTATTATTATTCTTTCTTTAGAAAAATTTACAAATAAATTTTTACAATATCAGTCTATACTCAGATCATATCTCAGTACAATACAAGGTGTTATATTAATGTCAAAATCCCTTATAACATGCAGCTAACTCAAAAATAGCAATCAAATAGTATTGTTTTATCACTCTGGAGAAATTCTTCATTTTCAATTGCTGCAATGATTTTGTACCATATTGCTTCTAAATCCTCTTTCTTGTTCTTTAATTCTGCCAACAATTTTTCCATGGTAAACAGGTACCATAACCGACTTATCCATTCCTGTAGAGGCAGTAACCCCTCCATTTTCCAGTGTCTAGCAATTATGTTGACTGCAGCCAGACATGGGACTTTAGAAGAATCCTGATGCAATTTAAGAGTCTTGTGGGCTAGGTATATTCCTAGTATAGCTATTACTGGTGTAAAAGGCACTAAAGATCCATTGATCTTGTTGAGGAATGTCCATACTTGTCACCAGAATTTTTGTACGTATGCACAACCAGACAGGCAGTGTTCGAGAGTACCTTGCTGTCCACATCCCTTCCAACAAACTCCATTACCATATTTTTTTCCATATTTCAACTGTGAAGGTGTTATATAATATCTAGTAGTTGCCTTTCATTATTTAACTCCCTTTCCCATTTGGCAATATAAAAATGCTGTGTAGAATATGAAAACAGCTTGAGTTCTTTATAAATACAGGACAATTTCCTCCACAATCCTGTCAAGTTAAATATCACTGTTTCAATGCCCTCAGGTTCTCTACCAAAACTGTCAGTCAGGCCCGGGGTCAAGAAGACGCCCCTCAGTTGTAAATACTGGAAAACGTCAATCTTATCCTGTATTTCCGCCTCCAGTGCCTGTAGGGTCTTAATTTTACCTTTATTGAAAAGTTGGTATGCCTTATTAATCCCCTTTTTTTGCAGCTGTTTAATTAACTTGGTAGCAATTTCTCTCTCCCGAACACAGATCCTCTGTACTGGTGAGTAGGGAGAAGCTTGTGATCTGTCTTTTAGTTTCCTCTGTAACTCCCTCCAATGTTTTATCAAGGGGTTCACGAAGGGATGTTCCATCCTAAGATTTATGGGGATTACTCTTTCATCTACAATCACATCTTTCAGTGAGTTGAGTTGAAGCAACTCTTGCTCTATTGTAGGCCACTCTGGGTGTTTTGGGCAATGGTACCAGTATTGCATTGCAGCTAATATAGCTGCCTTGTGGTACAGTCTGGTGTCAGGCATATTTAGATCACCTTTATCTTTAGATTGGAGCATTGTAGCAATTTTAGTCTAGGCTTTTTCCCCCTCCAAATTAATTCTTTGACCAATGCTTCTATTTGTTTGAAAAATATGTTTGGGAGATTTATTGGCAGCGCTATAAACGTATAAATAAGCTTCAGAAGGGCTGGCTATCATTCTGTATAAATCGATTCTCCCCAGCCATGAACACATCAGATTTTGCCAGCTTGTGAATTCCTTACAAATTTGCTTAAGAATAGAGGGGAAATTAGCTGCATATACATCTTTGCAGTCTTTTGTTGGTGTTATTCCTAGGTATTTAATACCTCTTGGGATTTCTGGAAAGGGAGAGAGTTCTTTTATTTGTTTCTCCTCTTCCACCGAAGGAGCAAACACAAATGCTTGAGATTTTTCTTCGTTGATTTTATAGCCTGCAATCTTACCAAAACTTTCTGTTGTTTGTAATAATGGTGGAATTTATTCTATTGGATTATCTATAAATAATATCAGGTCATCTGCAAATAAAGCCAACTTATATTCCTGTTCACCTACACATATACTTTTAACTTGTTTATTTTGTCGTAGGGCTGTCGCTAAACCCTCCAGGGCGATGTTGAACAGGAGCGGGGACAGGGGGCAACCCTGTCGTGTTCCTCTGTAAATTCCAAATACTTCTGTATTTTGGCCGTTAACCCGGAGCGTGGGTGGGCATATATTGCTGCAATCCATCTATGGAAATTACCCGAAAAACCAACTTTTTTAATTATAGCAAATAAATAGGTGGGTTCCAAAAAGTCAAAAACCTTTTCAGCATCAGTCGCTATTATCATGGCCGAGTTTGGGTTTTTTTTGGTGCATGTATCAGATTTACTACTTTCCTTATATTGTCTGTGCCCTGTCTCTGGGAACAAACACAGCTTGGTTCTTGTGAATAATTTCCCCTGCCACTGCTTTAAGTCTGGTGGCTAATATTTTTGCAAATATTTTGAAATCATTATTCAACAGTGAGATGGGTCTATAACTTCCACATTTACTGGTCTGCCAGGCTTAGGCACCAATGTAATTTGGGTGTCATAGAAAGAAGTGGGCCTCTCACCCGTAATTAAAATTTCATTAAACAATTTAGTTGAGTGTGGATAAAGTACTTTAGTTTAAGTTTTGTAAAATTCTGAGGGAAACCCATCCGGGCCATTCGCCTTACTGCTTTGCATACTATCTATGGCTGCTTCTACTTCTGAGGATGTGATTAATGTGTTCATAAAGGCCTGTTGGAAGTTATTTAGTTTAGGCATTTCAATGTTTCTTAGGAATTTTTTTATTTCCTCAGGGTCTGGATCAGAAGAGGAATACAAATTTGTATAGAACTCCAAAAATTCGGCTTGAATTTTATCCTGTTCTTTTAATAGAGTTCCATCTTCTTTTATAATATTTGTTATTACTGTTTTTTGTTGTTCTACTTTAGCGAAACATGTTAACACTTTACCTGCTTTGTTACTGTTGTTAGAGTAATCAAATTGTATACGTTTCAATCGCGTCTTTACTTTTTCAAGTTCTATTGTATTTATTCTTTCCTTTACTCTATTTGTTTGTCTTTGTAGTAGTTTGGAGGGGGATTGTATATTGATTGCTTCTAGTTTATGGAGCTCTGCGTATGTTGCATATATAGCCTCTCTCTTTTTCTTTTTCATATATGACCAGAGAGCTATTAATTTTCCCCTTATAGTGTCCTTCACTGCTTCCCAGAAGGTGGCTAATAGCTTAACTGAGTCCTGATTGAATTCTATATATTCTTTGATGTTCTGCTGAATTTTCTCATGCATTTCTATGTTTTTAAGCATCCCCCTATCTAAACACCATATAAATTCATTTGGAGATAGGATATTAGTTAATCTAATTTCAGTGATTATGGCATTGTGATCTGTAAATACCAATGGCACTATATAGCTCGCCTTACATTTCCATAGTTCCTTGTTCCCCATAAGTACGTGGTCTATTTTAGAGTAATTGTTGTGCACATGGGGTATGTCTATTCTCTGCTATTTCTACTGAGATGGCACCATACATCAGTGATTCCTTGAGTATTAAACATGTCACTAATAATTGCTTGTGCTTTACTAATAGGGCATTTTTAATATATATTTAAGTTGGTGAAAGGCGTGTTCAAATCTCCCTGTATCACCAAGCATCCTTTCATGTTTTCTAATATAATGGGGATAAATTGTCTAAAAAATTTAAGAGGATTTGTGTTCGGGGCATATATATTAACTAAAGTCACCCATTCTCTTTGCAGAGCCCCTGAAATAAATAAAAATCTACCGTCTTCATCTCTGATAGTTTTATTTAACTTAAAACCCATCTTTTTGCTGAATCCAATGAGCACCCCCGCCTTCTTTTTTGTAGCACATGCTGCTATCATTTCCCCAATATTTTTGTTAGCAAACCGTGTCACGTCACCTGCAAGTAAGTGTGTTTCTTGCAAGAAGAATATATCTATATTATTTTCATTTAGCAAGTTTCTAACCCTTTTACATTTTGCAGGTGAGTTTAACCCTCTCACATTTAAAGTTAATAACTTTAATTTACTCAACTTTGTTTTTCCTTTTTTTTGTTTCCCCCCACTTCCTTTTACTATTCATATTTGAATATTTCCCCCCCCCCCTCTTTGCCTTTTCCCCTTTAAACCTTTGCTCTTATTTCTTTTTATTCTCTGACCAGATCTCCTTTTGTTAAGGCTATTTTGTTTAACCAGTACACTCTCAATTTTTGTCTCTTGCATGTTCTTTCCCTTACACCTAGTATTTGTACTTTTATGCCTCAAATTCCCAACTGAGAGGCTAACATATCCCCCCCCCCCCCCCCTGAATACAAGCAGAAACACAAACATAAACATCAACACAAAGATGATAAACCCATAGAGGGAACTCTCTGGGATGCTGTTGCTTTCCCCCCATCAGGAAAAGCAAGCTAGAGTTTCCTCCCCAAGTCAGTTTATTTTTCTTTTTGTTAGAGCCTGAATTTCCATCCTGGCTGATTTTGTTTAATCTGCCCATTATTTATATTTTAACTAAAGTGTTCATCCCTTGCGCCTCAATCTGTCATAAATCAGCACAGGAGAACTTTAGTTTCCTCTTTGAGTCACTCTACTATAGTATTTTCTACCACCACAGCCCTACAAGAGAGTTCAGGTGTTTATGCTATTGTCTCATTGTTTATTGTTCAGCTTCTTCGTTGGACGACAGGTAGAGAAGAGCCTCCAACTCCTCAGTTGCTGAAAATATCTTAGGTTTTCCATTTATTGAGATGAGCATCTTGGCAGGAAATTTTAGTATAGGCTTTAATCCTCTTTCATGCAGAATAGTAAAATTTTTACTCCATCTTCTCCTTGCCATAGTTTCAGCTGCATAGTCTGGGAAGAGTTTTACTGTATTATTATTAAATATCAGCTCTTTTTTCTGTCTAGCTTTTCTCAATATTTCTTCGTTTACTTGAAATCTGGCAAATTTAACAGGTATAGTACGTGGTCTGTTGTAATTCTTATTTGGTGGTCTGCCTATTCAATGCGCCCTCTCGATCCCAGCAGCATGTAGGTGGGATTCTTCTGGGAACTGATCTTGCAAGAAAGCCCAGATCAGCTCCCTTATATCAGCTTTATCACTCCCTTCTGGGATTCCCACTAATCTCAAATTATCTCTCCAGGATCTGTTTTCCAGGTCTTCAGTTTTTTGGAGAAGGAATGTCACTGATTCCTGCATTTTTACTAATTGATCCTCTGTGGATACAGCTTGAACTTCTAAAGTGGATATTCTATCCTCTGCAGTGTCCAGCCTTTTTGCTAATATTTCCAATTTTTTATTCCCTGCATCCAATGAGGAGCGTGATTTCACAATTTCAGTTTTTAATTATTTTTTCATTTCTAGTAGGAGCTCTGTTACAGACTTGTCCCCAGCTGCCACTTCTTCTTCCTCAAGAACTGCCTCTGTTTCAGCCACCCCCATTTTGTGCCGCTCCGGATCAGCCCCTCCGTCTCTATCCCACTCCGAGGGCTGCTGGCAGCAATATCTTTCTAAAGATGTTTCTTTGGAGGGTTTTTTCCATTCCACTCTTGTTCGCTGTGACATGTCCTCACTTTTTTGAGAACTGGCAGGTTTACAAATTTGTGTTTTGGGCAGATATATTAACTGACCGGGAGGAGCTCCAGCAAAGCCCAGCTACTCCGCTCGGTGCATGCGCAGTTCCCCCATGCTCTTCAAATTCTAATAGAGAATTTAACTAAGAAGGGGATATGAGCCACTCTGCTCCAGCTTTGACAAGCTGGTTCTCTCCATTGCCCCCTTCCAAAGAAGGAGCTGTTCCTAGAGTATAGTAGTGCTGTTCCCTATTAGATGCAACCAAGGAGCAAAACACGGGCAAGGAGGTGTTACACCTTGGAGAGGTGTGAACAAGGGCTGGCTCTTGAGTGCTGTGACCCAGCAAGAGGCTAGGTAGATAAATTGCTTTTCATTTTGTTTGGACTTTTATTTGCCCTAGGATATCACTGATTTAGCTGGACAGTTAAACCCCACTTCACTAAATTGCAACCCAAGAATAGGAGAAAACTGAGGCAAAAGTGAAACCTAACAACAGAGAGGGAAATCAACCCTGTTGCATGCACCACCAAAGGCAGGGCCGGCCTCAGGCATGTGCGACATGTGCGGCTGCACATGGCCCCGCGGGAGCTGGGAGCCCTGCTCCTGGAGCCTGGTCTGTTGCACTGCCAGCGTGGATTCAAATCCAGGCTGGCCTGGCTCCGCTGCAGGAGTTGCTGGCTAAGCTGAATCAGCTGTAGCCCCACAGCGCTGCGGAGGGTGGGGGTGGGGGGAGAAAGTCCCTTCTCATGCACACGCACCCCTGACAGCAGCAAAATTGGGAGCCAGGGTCCTGCTGTCAGAACTGCTACCCCTAACTGAATCAACTGAGCTGAGCTCAACTGTAGACCCATGGGGGGGGACTCTCTCCCCTCCTCCTCCCCCCCATCCTGCCCCTCCCCTGCCTCACCACTTGCAGTGGCTCCGCTGCGGGGCCCCACACACAGACAGCAAAATTGGGAGGCGCTCGCCTCCTCCAAACGCCAGGGACAGGAAGCGCCTGAGCAGCCCCCCCCCCCCCGCAGGTTGTGAGAATGTTTGGAGCCATCTCGAAGAACTTTGTTTACAAGGTAGCAACCTTCTTTTCTTCTTCAAGTGGCTCCTCCCATTGTCACAAGTGGGAGAGTACCAATCCTAGATCAAGGCGGTGGGGGAATTTTCTTATAGAATAAAAACAACATACCTCTGCAAGCAAAAAGTGTGTAAGTTTATTCTGTTAATTTAGTTTAAAAGTTCCTTTTTTTTTTAAACGACAAAACCGTTGTAAGTAAAATATATTATTAAGTCTTAATTACAGAATTCAATATAGATACTCCCAGAGAGGTGTCAGATTCAGAATGGAGATGTAAAGCATAATGCTTAGTGAATGTATGCGGGGAACTCCAGGTCGCAGCCCTGCAGATCTCAAGAGGAGAGATGTTGCAAAATGCTGCTATAGAAGCACCCATACCTCTGAGCGAATGAGCCTTTAAATAAGGTGGGGGTGGACTTCCTACCTGCTCATGGGCAAAGGAGATCAAATGTACTAACCATTTTGAGATAGTTTGGGATGAAACTTTTTGCCCTAACTTGGGAAGGGGAGAGGAACAAATTGTCAGTCCATCTGCAGTGCTGGGTCTTGTCTAAATAGAGCAGGACCGCTCTCTTAACATCCAAAGTGTGAAATCTGTTTTCATTCTTTTATTGTTTTTATATTTGCTGTTCGCCACCCCGGGCTGCCCTGTGGGCAGGAGGGGCAGGATAGAAATTTTGTATAAATAAATAAAATCTGGCTAAGATTTCTGACTCATGAGGTGGAGGGAGGAATACTGGGAGGACAATTTTTTGTGCCATATGAAATCTGGACACCGTTTTAGGGATAAACGATGGATGAAGAGAGATCTCTATCCTGTCTGGGAAGACTGAGAAGTAAGGCTCCTTGATAGATATAGCGGCGAGTTCACTCACCCGCCTAAGGGACGTGATGGCAACCAAAAAGGCAGTCTTCAGAGACCAGTGGAACAGGTCAGATTGTTCTGCAGGTTCGAAAGGGTGTTTTGTCAGTTGATCTAGAACAAGGTTCAGATCCCACTGAGAAACGGGGTGTTTGTGAGGGGGAAACAAATTAATTAGTCCCTTAAGAAACTTTTTTACCAGAGGGTGACCAAAAAGGGATTGGGAATTTGGGAGGGCAACACGCTGGGCTATTGCTGAGAGATGCACTCTTATAGAAGAGTGCGCAAGGCCCTTCTCAGCCAGGTCCAACAAGTATTGAAGGACTAGTGGCACGGTTACCTGATCTACTGAGATGGATCTCCCAGATAACCAATAGGAGAATCTCCTCCATTTGGAATCATATGATCTTTTAGTAGATTGTTTCAAATCACTATCCAGCACCAGATTTAATTTAAGAACAATTTGGGATGGACAATTTAAGAACCCACCTGAAGCAGGGTCAATGGTATGCAGTTATTGATCTAAAAGATGCTTATTTTCATGTTAGATTGCATACCTCCTGTAGAAGATTCTTCCGTTTCACCCATGACTCCATGCATTTTCAGTTTTGTTCATTACCATTTGGACTCTCCTCGGCCCCTAGGGTCTTTACTAAGGTTATGACCCCAGTCATAGCTTTCCTTCGTAAGCAGGGCATTGCCATTTCCCCCTACCTAAATGACTGTTTACTAATACCCCAGACACCTTAAATGCCAACCTTCGCTTCACTGTAGATCTATGCGTAAAGCTGGGACTAACTATAAACGTACAGAAGTCCCGCCTGTCTCCTAAATGTCTTGTTGAAAAAGACATTTGTTCTGTTATTACTATATATGAACACTTTTGCTTGATTATTTTCATTTGTTTTGACTATTACTGCCAAATTCTTGCAAAAAATCAATAATGCCCTGCCCTCCATCTCCTCCTGTTCCCTCCCTGTATTGGCAGGAGGGGAAACTGGGAGAGGGGGCTAGATGAGGGGGTACTTTGGCATGTTGGGGGTGGTTTAAGCAAGGGGGTGGATGGATCTGTGAAACAAGTGGCAAGGGGGTGCTCTGTGTGGGAAGCTAAGAGGTAGAGTGCTGGGACTAAAAAGAGCCCAAGGCATATGTGCAGATATGATGGACATTTATGCAAAATATGCAAATTTGTGTATTTGCATAATGGGCAGGGCCTAATTATGCAAATTAGGCCCCGCATCAAGACTTTGCACATGGCCCCACAAACCCTAGGGCCAGCCCTGACCAAAGGTTTCATGATAAAAGGATTTAAAAAAAATATTTGTTCCCCATTCAAAGTAGTTCTCTTTCCTAATTGGTTGTAGTTCTCTAACCACATGCAGAATAAAATTCATGAAGGCTAGACTTGTATATCAAAGAGTTTTACTCTCTTATCTTTAGATGTATATTTCAACAGACTCCAAACTGGATTTTTAAAACGTATTTATTTTTGCAGAAGATTGTATAATCTTCTTACCACATGGAATGGAGATTGTTATTGGAAGTATGCAGATCAAGAAAAACTGAAGGGCGCTGCTTTTCCTCAGGCTTTGTCTAGTAAGGGATTTCTTCTTATCTTGAAATATGTTTTGCTTAAGCTGCATGGGTCCTTGAACATAGCATTTAAGACCCTGCTCTGAGATCTACACATGTACTATGTCTGCTACGTGTCCTATGTCCAACACTTGTGCATGCATTGTATGTGTGCGGTGAGCATCATGTGCACACATTGCATACACCAGGTGTGCGCACCCGGCGCATGGATCTTGGATCGGGGCCTACTACAGCAGCAGCCCTAACCAAACGCCTTTCTCCTCTTGTGCGCAGAACACACAGTAGAGCAGATGTCACTTCAAAGCTATCTGGGTTTTTAAGTGAGCCGGGCTTATAGGTGGAGTCATCGCTCAAAGTTAATGACTTTCCGTCATCATCTCAGAGGAAAGAGATTTAGACCAGGATTCGTTAATCCATTACTTCTCATTTAAGACTAGAGGGAAAAATCAGTCCTTTGAATTCTTTTGCTGAACTTTCTCTACACTAAAATAGTTATTAATCTGAAACAATTTCTGGAGAGTAGGAGCCTTTGCCAAGTCATTGTATTGATGATGAGCTGACTGATACAAGAGATGCTCCTGCCCTAAGTGGGGGCAGTTTTGTACCTACCCATTCCTGAAACTGGGCCCGTGTTGGAGGGGGGAGGCTAACACGCCCTCACCAGGTGGCCACTGGATGATATGCCCTGAGCAGGTGGCAAGCCCAGGAGTGGAGCTGACCGATGGCCAGCACTGAAAGGGCAGCCTGCAGGGGTGGCAGCTCCTCTTTCCGGGCCTGGGGCACACAGCGAAACGGTAAGCAGGCAGCTTTGGGACTGTGTGGTTTCAGCTGATAAAGGAAAAGGGCAATCAAACTGATTTACTTGTCAATCTTGCATTCAACCAGCTGATGCTGTCTAGAGGCAGCCACAGAAGGGGGTTCACTTTATTGAACTGGCTTTCTTAGAGTGGTCAGGTTGAGATGACTCATCTCATTCTAGTGGGGAGAAGGATAAACGTTTGGCTTCTTCGGCCCATGTGCAGCAGATTAGTGTCTTCTGGTAACTATGGCCTTGATTTTCTGTTCTGTCTGCACTCCATCTAAACTTTAAGAACCACAAGCAAAAAAAAAGTCAGGTTTTGTTTTTTAAGGACAAACACTTTGCTGCTTCTTTATGATGTGCAGAGAGCATCAAAAGACAAGATATTTGTGTTGGTTTGTATTTTACTTTTAAGCAAAAGTAAAATTGCATCCGGCATTGGCACCCATTGCTCCTTGCATGGGCGATGGGTGGAGGTGGGTGGAACACAGGAGCACACACGCCACGGCAATCCCATGGATGCCCATTCCACCCACTCGCGTGGATGGGGGGTGGGGAAGCATCCATGCAAAAAGGGCCTAAGTCTCATAGCTGTGAACAGAACTGCAGTTCCCTCTATTGATGACATAAAGTGAAGGCTTCAGTGAAGAATAGGAAACAGCAAAGTTGAAAGTTAATCAAATAATGTAGCTTTTCATCTGCAATGAAACTGAGAAACTAATTAACTTTTAATTTTAAAACGCTACATACTATCCATACACCCAGACCAACGTGACAGTGGTGTATGGATGGTATGTAGCGTTTTGAAATTAAAAGTTAACTAGTTTCTCAGTTTCATTCTAGTATATCCTAAACTCACCATTACTACCTTTTAAAAAAAATTATTTATTTATTTATTTATTTATATTGATTGATTGATTTAAAATTTATATCCCACCCTTCCTGCCCTCAGGGCAGCCCGGGGCGGCAAACAACATTCAATAAAAATATTTAAAAATTAAAAACAATTTTAAATTACAATATGTGGGGGAAAACCCCACCCCCACCCCACCCCTACCCCTTGTCAAAAGCCTGACGGAACAGCCAGGTCTTACATGCACGCCGAAACAGCAGGAGAGTGGGAGCCAACCGAGCCTCCTCCGGGAGCGAATTCCACAGCACAGGGGCAGCCACCGAAAAAGATCTAACATCGGTGGCCAC
>QEPC01015764.1:2770458-2793940 GCA_003113815.1 Sphenodon punctatus | reverse complement strand
TGCAATAACTGTGGTACTGAAATTGTGGCGGATGCAAGCAATCTTATCTCCAAAGTACTCGATAAACCGGTCACAGCGGTCACTGGATTGCTCCAGGTCCAGGTGGAGGCAGGCAGGACTGACCAAGCCCTTCACCACCCAGAAAAGCTCCGCTGGACGTGACTTTGCAGATGCAATAACGGCAGCAAAGAACTACTTCTTTGCTGCCTGCACCGCCACAGCATAGGCTTTTAAACTGCTCTTATGCTGCGATTGATCATACTGGTCGCGAGTCCGGCGCCACCATCACTCTAACCACCTGCTCTCCCGCTTCAAACACCTCAGGCCCTCAGTAAACCAAGGAGACCTGCGGGAGACTCAGGAGGGCAGCGGATGCCTGGGAGCCACCCTGTCAATGGTCTTGGCCAACAAGATGTTCCAGAAGGCTACGAGATCATCAACAGAGCGGGTGTCAAGGTCCAAGGGAAACTCCCCCAGAGCATTCCGAATACATTTTTATCCCACCCTTCCCCAAGGCTCAGGGCAGCTAACAACATATATAAAACATAAAAAACCATAAAAACAGAATACAAAACCCCTCAAACATCCCACAGCCTCCAACAAAACTTTCTCCAATACCACCTTCCCATGTCCTACTCCAACCTCCTCACAACCCTAGCCCAACCCACCCAACAAACCCTCCATCCCCTATCCCTGCCTGCGAAATGTCTTTACAAAGAAAAAGGTCTTTCACCGCCTCCAGAAGATGCTTGGGCTCAACTGAACCACTGGGGGAGGGAGTTCCATAGCATCAGGATGGCAACTGAGAATGCCCCCTGAGAGCCCTCAACGTACTAACTGACAGTACTCACAGGGAGGCACTCATGGCCAATCTCAGGTGCAACAGTGTGGACAGGCGGTCTTTCATATGTGGGGCCCAGACCATTTAGGGCAGAAAATAAAAATTGGTTGTTTGGGGACCCAAGTACATCAGTATGACTGATATACTTAGACTTTCAGAGAATCAGACACGGAGTAACATTTATTGATTGATTGATTGATTGATTGATTGAATTTGTATCCCGCCCCTCCTATGAACAGCTCGGGGCAATTAACAAGTTAGTTATAAAAACAATTTATAAACAATATACTAAAACAATCCATAAAAACACTACAATAAAACAGGCTGGGATAATAAATAAATAAATAAGGGTGGGGGAAGGTAAAACACCCCCTAACCCACCCCACCCCCCTCCACCCCCCTCCTCAAAGGACTGGGTGAACAGCCAGGTCTTACAAATTCGCTGAAATGTCAAAAGACTTGGGGCCAGGCGAGCTTCCTCCGGGAGGGAATTCCAGAGGCGCGGCCCAGCCACCGAGAATGCCCTCTCCATTGTGGCCCCCTGCTTAACATGGGGGACCTCCAAGAAGGCACCTCCGGTGGACCAAAGGAACCGCTCTGGGTCACGGAGGGCGAGGCAGTCCCTGAGGTATGAGGGGCCCAGACCGTGAAGGGCCTTATAGATTAGCACCGATACCTTGAACCTGGCTCGGCACGCTATCAGCAGCCAGTGCAGAGTCCAGAGCACAGGTGTTATATGCTCCCGAGGGCCCATCCCCGACAGGAGGCGGGCCACCGCATTCTGCATTAGCTGCAGCCTCCGAACCAGGAACAAGGGCAGCCCCACGTAGAGCGCATTGCAGTAGTCCAGCCTTGAGGTGACAAAGGCATGAATGAGGGAGGCCAGGTCCAGGTCAGAGACGAACGGATGCAACCTCTGCACCAGATATAACTGGCGGAAGGTGGCTTTTGCCACTGCTTCCACCTGCCACTCCAGGCGGAGGTTCTCGTCCAAAATCACCCCCAGACTCCGAACCTGCCGAGCTATGGGAGGGCGAACCCCCCCCAACCAGGGGGGCTGACACCTCCTTTGCTCTCCCCACCACCATCACCTCTGTCTTATCAGGGTTGAGCTTCAGTCTGCTCTGCCACATCCACTCCGCCACGGCCTCCAAACACTGGGATAGCAACGAGACGGCAGGGTCTGGGTCAGCTGAAAAAGAGACGTACAACTAAGTATCATCAGCATATTGGTGACATTGCACCCCGAACCCTCTCACGAACTCCCCCAAGGGCTGCATGTATACATTAAACAATAATGGAGACAGAATAGAACCATGTGGAACGCTGCAGGATAAGGTGCAGGGGCAAGATGACTCAGCTCCCAGCACCACCTGCTGGCTTCTCCTCCATTCAAGAACAGTCCCGTCCAGACCCCCCAGGTCACGCAGCCATCTCAGCAGCAGCCCATGTTCCACAGTGTCAAAAGCGGCCGAGAGATCTAGCAGGATGAGAAATGTCGAACATCCTGCATCTGTCTCCCGGCGGAGGTCGTCGACCAAGGCCACCAACGCCGTCTCGGTGACATAGCTGGGGCGGAACCCAGATTGGAAAGGGTCCAGGAAACCAATGCTGTCTAGATGTGCCTGGAGCTGGGTCACCACCACCTGCTCAATAACCTTCCCTAAAAAGGGAAGGTTAGAAACAGGAAGGTAGCTGGCGAGTGTGTCCATGTCCAACAATGGTTTCTTCAGCAGGGGGCGAACCACAGCCTCCTTGAGACTAGGCGACAACCTCCCCCTGCTGCAAGGACACATTGATCACCCTTGCCAGCACCATCCCCAGTGTCTCCCTGGAGGCTTTCACCAGCCAGGACGGGCACGGATTGAGTTCACAACTAGTGGTTCGCACAGACCCCAGGACATCCACTGCATCGACTGGCATCACTTCATGAAACTCCCCCCACAAAGTTGGACCAGAGGGGGCCTCCACCCCCTCGTGCTCTCCGACTACTGCCCCTAATCCAGCATCAAAGTCGCTCTGAATCCGAGCGATCTTGTCTGCGAAGTAGGTGACAAACTGCTCACAGCGGGCCTGGGACACGTCCCCGTCCAGGCAGAGGGAGGCCAGACTGACCAGCCCCCGTACCACCCGAAACAGCTCTGCCGGGTGTGACCGCAGATGCTATGAGGACAGCAAGGAACTCCCTCCTTGCTGTCCTCACAGCCTCAACATAGGACCGTAAATGGGTCCTATGGAGAAGTTGGTCGGAGTCAGATCGAGTCCGACGCTAGCGTCGCTCCAGCCTCCTGCCTACTTGCTTCATGCACCACAGCCCCTCAGTAAACCAAGGGGCCCTGTGGTGACGAGACAGAGGGCGTCTCGGAGCCACCCTGTCAATGGCCTCCTCCAGCAAGGTGTTCCAAAGCTGGACCAGCTCATCGACAGAGCGACCGTCCAGGTTCAGGGATAACTCCCAAGGGCTTCCTGGAACTGCTGGGGTTTCATCAGCCTCCGGGGGCGGACCATCCTAACTGGCTATTCCCCTTCTGGAGGGGGTGTGCTGAGAGACTGGCCTGAAGGAGATAATGGTCCATCCATGACAAGGGCACTACCGTAACCTCCCCCACCGCTGGACCCCCCGCCTCAAGGCCAGAACCGAAGATCAGGTCAAGGGTATGCCCCCCCACGTGGGTCGGGCAGATCACCAACTGGGGCAGATCCATGGGTGCCATGGCGGCCATGAATTCTCGCTCCACGCCTACAAGGCTGGCATCGGCATGGATGTTGAAGTCCCCAGGACCAAAGTCCTGGAGGAGCCCAACGCCACCTCTGAGGCCAGCTCTGCTAGAGCGGTAAGGGATGCTGCCGGACAGGAAGGGGCCTGGTATACCAGCAGCACCCCTAGCTTTCCCCCAGCCAAATCAAACACCACATGGAGGGCTACAATCTCCTGAACTGGATACCTCCTAACAGGCCAGTCTTCTCTAAAAACAATCGCTACACCACATCCCCGGCCACCCATGCGGGGTTGATGCGGCACGGCATACCCAGCTGGAACGAGAGTCACTAAGGTTGGTCCGGCCAGCTCGTCCAGCCAGGTTTCCGTAATACACGCAAGGTCTACAGCCCCCTCCGAGATTATATCCCGTACAATTTGGGCCTTGTTCACAATGGACCTCGCGTTTAGCAGCAACAGCCCCCCATGCGTGGACCCTGAACCTGGCTCCTCCCTCCCCTCCAGCGGGGGGATGGCAGATTGCACCTCCCGCAGGTACCTAGGTCCCCTTGGGGCATGAGCCATCCAACCCCATGGACCATACCATCCACGCCCAAGAGCCACCCCTATCGCCGCCCCTCCCCCATTACATGGGGTAATTTCAGACGTGACGGGCCCTTCGGCCTGCCATGCTGAACCACGGATGGACAGGAATCTGCCCAGCCATCCTCTAGATGTGACGGCAGATTCCTACAGGGGATTGGGGAGGAGGTGGGGCTGCGCAACGCAGTGTGCGGCCTCACAGCTCCACCCCCCCGCGCTCCCCCGGCTGCCCGCCCTCCAGGAGACGGGAAGGTGCAATGGTCAATCCATCCACTGCACCCAATCCCGCATCACAGTCTGGGCCATGATCCAGAATCAACCAACGTAACATATGTTACTTTTGGCTGATTCCAGATTGTTGTCCAGCTAACCACAATTCTGGACTTCCGGGTGGCCGAAGGTCCAGAATCGTGGTCAAAATTATTCCCGCCGGAGGTTCACCGTGCTGAACATCTGGCGGAAATCATTTAGACGTTACAGGACTTTTGGTCACCACAGGGGATTCACTGTGTTTGACTGTGGTCTCGTAACATCTAAAATTACCCATGGTTATCCGTTCAGTGGGAGTCTCTTGTGGGTGTTCACAGCCCAAGGTGATGCACTGGGGCAGCAGCGGACATCAAGTGGCAGGAAAGTATTGGTTTTGACCTATAAAACTCTATACAGCCTTGGCCTGACTTACCTGCAGGACTGCCTCACTCTCTGCACTCTGAAGCGGCTGCTGCGGTCCACTGGGAACGCCCTTCTCAAAGTCCCCCGTGTGGCCCAGGGGGTCACTATGGAGAAGACGTTCTTGGTGGCCGTACCTAGGCTGTGGAACTCCCTCCCTGTGGAGGCCCAGGTGGCCCCGGATCTCCCCTCCTTCTGTCGTATGTGTAAACCTGGTTGTTCCGCCTGGCTTTTGGCAAGGGAGATGGGGAGTAGGGTGGGACAGGGGGCTGGGAGGGAGGACGGGGTTGATTCTGTGCCTTCTCTTTTTATTGTATTGTTTAGTTTTTACTGATTTTATGTGTTTTAATGTTGTAAGCCACCCCAAGCTGCTTGGAGCAGGAGGCGCAGGGTAGCAAACGTTTTTATAAAATAAAATAAAAAAATAAAGAAAAGTTTGCAGACAAATACTGCTAATAATGAGACTACTTAAGGGTGAAGAGCCCTTTTCCTTTTTACTGCTTGAATTTCACAGCTGAAGAACAAATGTGCTATTGTACAAAAACAGTAGTTTGTACGTTATGCTGGTTTTGAGTTTTGCTGTGTCCATTTCTTCCAATATTATCACATAACCAAGCAGGGGGAAATAGTTTGCTCTTTCTTACCTTAGCATGCAACACTGCTCTGAAAAGTGAATGTAGATAACACCATTAGAGTAGCACTTGTCTCTCTGGTTCCATATCAAATTGCTTGATTCCTTTATTTAAAAAAAATAAACCTGTCATTTGAATCAAGCCGTGTGGTGTTTTTTTATTATATAGATTCTGAAGTTGAAGGTGAGTCCAGACAGCGAGCCCTTACATAGGGAATCTCATAAGCCCTGAGCAGGGCCTTTGAATTCTATAGACTTATGTGCATGTGTTGGTAGGTTAGAATTTAGCTCTGAAGTCTTTTGCCTTTAGAAAGGGATTTTAGAAACTACCATCATGCTCTATAATTGAATTCCTTATTGAAAGTGTTACGTTTAGGCTCTCATTTCCTTTGTAAGGAGATACTCAACTTTCTATGGCATTTCCAAAAGCAGCAGCGATTGTTGGGTTAGGAAAGTCTGCTATTCCATGGCAATGCATGCGTGATTGCTAGGCCAGCCAGCTTTTCTTTAAGGTGTTGTAAAAGCCTCCTCTTACTGGGTGGCATTTGTTTAGAACCATGAATGACAACAATGTTTTGAATTTATTTAGTTTCTGTGTTAGGACTCTTAACTCCCTATGTGAGAAAATTCCCAGGAGTCTTTAACATACGCATGTGGATGAGTCCCCTGTATGCACCATAAAGTGTTTTACCATGGACCAATATAAAGCAGTCATTACAGACTGATGTTAAAGCTGCTGAGATTAACATATTGTCTCAATTGCACTGGTGTATTTTTATAATGCGTAATTTAACAAATGAACTGTGAAAAGTCAGATGCATGGAAAAGGCTACTCAAACCTATTGGGCACAATTCTGCTCTCTTTCACGTATATAAAATGAGGTTAAATGCACCTCTTTTGCTCAGGTTGTTAAAAGAAAATCAGTACCGCTGTGGAATTTGGCCAGCTGGCATACTGTGTATCTGTGATTTAGGGTGTTTTTAAATGAGCATCACGGGAGGGGGGCGTCCATGGCCAATTAGTGTGTGTGCAGGACTGCAGGGCACCCACGCACGCAACGTGTGTGTGGAGCGCTTCAAATGAGCGGCTCCCAGCATAACTACCCCGTGCACGGAGACGGGCACCCTGGCACTCCAGAGTTTTCAGGAGTGCCCTGTGTGTGGCCATGAGTGGCCGCTGCGCGAGTCACGGGAGCACGCCTCCCCATGCACCACCATCACACGAGCAGTTGGACACGTGGATGGTGGGGGGGCCAGGTGTGGATATGTCTTATTTAAAAGCATCCTTAGGGTTTGCAAAGTGAGTTGTGTCTGCTTAATTTGCCTCTATGTTCTTATTACAAATACCACTTTGGTAGAAGAACTGGGTCTAATTATGTAATGTCAATGATAGCTTTTCCTGTGCAAGGATAAACCCAGTTTCTTCTTTCTCAGCCTACTAGTTATTATCTAATTAGCTCAGATCATTCATTGTCTGGCTCATCATTTCCAAGTAAATTATACCTTCTTAGGGCATTTCAGGATATGTTGTATTCTGGGGGTCTCCCATGTAAATATATGAAAATGACCAGCTGAGTTTTGACCACGACTGGCTTTGTTTTGCAAACTTCTCTTTTAAACAGGCACCATGCTGGCTTGCCTGAATAGTATCAGCATCTCAATTCAGGAGAAGCAACAAAGGCTTAGGAAATGAAAACTCATTCAATTTCCTATTCATGTAAAGGATTGCTTATCATACTGATTATTACATTCTTGCACTTAGGATTAGCCTGATGTTTTTAAGTCTTTTATTGCGTTTTTATGAACCGCAATAAAAACATATTGCCCCCACCTTAGCAGAGTGCTTCTGCACTGAATAAATGCAAAACCTAGTGACATAAAAGATGATCTCAGCACTATGTATTGCAAAGAATGCCACTGAACTACAAAAGAAAATCTGAACTAGCTTCTTCACAACATGCCACCAGTTCATCTGTGCAAACTATCCCGGAAAACAAGGAATCCTCTGAACTAGTGTTATTTACAAACATTTGGTTTTTAAATTATCTCTCGAGTGAAAGACATTTCCCTTGTCATCAAAGGACAATAAGCACCAATTGTTTGTGACATGTGGCTCAATCCCACCACTAGTGAATTTAATGGAAGTTTCCCCATTATCTTTAATAGAAGTTGGGTCAGATCTCAAGTGATTAGAGCAGAAGACTGTAAATCATGGCTGGCAGGTTCTAATCCTGTCTCTAGCACTGAGCTTTGGTGTAGCCTGTGTCCCAGTTTCTTCACCAGCAACAGAGCTAAGTTTTATCCCTTACCCATTCAAGTTGCTGGGGATAAATATGGTCAAACCTCACTATAACAAACCGTGCTTGTAATGAATGCTACTTTATAACAATCCCAGTCATGAACCATTTCTATCAATTATGTATTACCAGACCTTCTTATTGTGAATACCCTGATATAATGAAGTTTTTCATGGGTCCTATCGGGGTTATTTATGGTGAAATTACGCTGTTATACAATTGTCAGAGACTTGTACAATTCTCTGTACAGGCACCTAGTCCATTCTGGTGGAAATAAAAATTGGGTAACTGTATATGCAGAGTAGCACATACATAGTAACTGAATCTGTAGTTTTCTGTGCAGAAGTGTTGAATTTTATATATGGATTTTGCATTTCTCAGGGCCTTAATAATTTGTCCCTCGGTAGCTATAAATGTTTCACTAATATCTCAATGGAAATCAGTATAGATAGAGAATACCTGCTTATGTGGTACTGTACCAAGATTTGAAAAGTACAACTTTGTGTTCATTTCATTGCTCACCAATGAAGTCACAAATGGTTTATGCTAGATATCAGTGGCCCTAAGGCCAGATTATATTGGTCACTTTTAGTCCAGCTAAATCCAGTTATGTCTGTCTATACTGAATATATTGTTTGTACTAGGCTAGATCCTCCTCACCCATTATTAACCGATGTAGCTCCATTGATTTTGGTGCAGTTCCGCTAATGTTCTAGTTGCATGCACATCTACCTCTTCTTTTTCTTTTCTGATCTGCAATCATTGAGCACTCAGAGAGAGGTGTAAATGTTACATGCCCGAGGAAGGGTAAATCCTGCTCTTTGGGGCAGGCAGGTATTGTGGGCCCTCCAGATAATCAGTGTAGAAATAATGCAGATTTTATGGGGATGTGCATTTAGAAGTTACAGAATGTGTATGTTTTATCTACTGAGCATTTGCCTTAAATGTTGCTCTGTGATTGATTGTCATACTTTCTGGTTCACCCATTCTTTAAATAAATAGAAAGCATTTATACCAATAACAGCCCCACAATCCATTGAAGTGAGATTTGCTGCCCATACTAGTAAAAGGATTTATCTGGTGGCTTATTCTCTTAGCAAGTTAGTGTCAAGACTTGGGAATTTTGGACTCGGTTCCCAGCTCTGCCACAGATTTCCTGTGTGACCTTGAGCAATTGCTCAACTTTTCTGTGCTTTGGGTTCTCCCTCTGTAAAATGGGGATGATTTCAGTTCCACTATCTAAAATACTTGTCACATGTGATATTGTTGGAAAGTACTGATGAATAATACTGTCAATTAAAAACAATTGGACCAAAGTAGATAGAAAAGTAGCTTTACCACTACTACTTATCATTTCTAAAGCACTACTAGTTGTACGCAGCGCTGTGCAAATATACATAACATAAAAGACAATCCCTGCTCCAAGGAGCTTACAATCAGTTTTATAGACAGGTTTATATTCAAAATTAACTAGAAACCAGCAGAAATCTCTTGCTAAGTATTTGTGAGGTGGCCTTTCTCTATATCTTTTCTAGGTGGCTAATGGCTATTCTACATAGTGGCAAGCTTGGGATTTTAGCGGTAGTAACAAGTTAATGGCTCTAGGTATGATGGCAAGGCAGCTAAATTGTTAGACTTGCTTATGGGTTAAATATACTATCAATCATCTATATGTTGTGCTCCTGTCTTAGACCTATTAGTTCCAGTGGTCTGCCCTGCAGGATGCTAAAGACAAGACTCTTCCTTTGTCTGCCATCCATTCAGATCCAATCACTAAGCTACATCCACCGCTGCTAGGAGCATAAAGTTGCTCCTTCATCTTTCCCTTACATGTCCATGTCTGATGTAAAATACCTATATTTACTTGAAAGATGATGAAGAACACACTGTCTTTGATTGACTTGTTCTTCAAACCCTTTGTGGTAACTCATTTGGACCATAGTCACTACTCTGCTTCTCTCCAAAAGAAGCTAAATAACGGTGGAGTAAGAACTTGAGGATATGGTTCATTGGACACGAAGGGACCAGGAAGCAAAAATCATATCAAGGGGCATGGATATCCATGGTACGTACCAGTGTACATGATATAGGTGTGCTGCTCTTACATGATTAACATAGCAGGTATGCTATTAATTATACAAATATTTAATAACTATGAAGATAAGTCATTGGTAGTTTTTAGTCCTTAATGCAATGTGAAATCTGGTAAATACATAAGTTAACTGTTAAAACTGAGTATTCTATGATTTCACCACCTAATCTTATAGAGCTCATTTCAAAAGTTGTCTACTTTTCCAGAGAAAATGGGCAAATAACCAAGGAGAGTCAGACATGTAAGGGACACGTAAGCCAGACACACATTAATCATTATTATTTTAAATTTATAAATGTATATTCTGCCCCTTCCCAAAAAGGGACAGAATATAAATCTGTATCCCAAATACAGAAGCTGCCTGTTGGAGAAACCAAAGCAGAATTTGCTGGATGATAGTGTAGAATAGGACTATCAAGTGAAGCTGAAGTATGTTTACAAGATGAAAGGGTACTTATATTTTGATGTGTACATTTAATGGACCAGCAACAAACATCACATCCAACACGAGAAATGTTATCTCTAAAGGGATAACAAAATAGTTGAGAAGGCAGTTTCTATGAGTGAAGCCATCATCTGCTTGAAGACAAGTTTCAAAGAAAAGGAATTCAAGATTTGTCAGCAGATATCCTGATTAAGAGGCAATGACTAAACATACAATACAGTAATCACACTGATATGAAAATGAGCTGTTTTCAAAGTGATTACATACCATAGATTTCCATGCAGTTGCTTAGAATTGCAGTCAGGGCTGGACTTAGGATTTTAGCACCTCTAGGCAACTCAGGCTGCTGTCCCTCCCTTCCTCCGAGCTCTGGGGTATGCATGGACTGCCCTCTGAGGCAAAGAGGGAGACAATGGTGGTGCTCAGCAAAGAAGCAGAGTTTCTTCCTTTGCATTTGGCACCAATGCAGAGCATGTTTGCAGGAGCCTGGGAGCGGAACAGGGCTTCTCCAGGAGGGGATGGACAGGGGGTCCCCCCCTCCAGGCTGTGGGTGGTGCGGGTGAGGCAGTGTAGTTGCGACAGGGGCAGGGGGTGCCATGACCAGGTGGGTGCAGGCTGAGAACAGAAGTCTCCAACCCTGCCCCACCCCAAAAACCCTGCTGCCCTAGACAGGTGCCTACGTTGCCTACCCCTAAGTTTGGCCCTGACTGCAGTACATTTTTAAATAGGCAAGTGTGGCATTTAAGACATTAAGTACACATTCTTTGTGCACTAAGGCCGTTTTTAAATGGACCACGGTAGGTGGAGGTGGGTGCGCACCTGTTCCCATGGGCACACACACACCGCCACCCATCTCCACCCATGGAGCATTGGAGCCCATTGGTCCGTGTGTGGGTGATGGATGGAGGTGGGTATAGCATAGGAGCGCACATGCACCTGCGCCCATCCCCTGCGGCATTCACACGGGCACCTCCACGCAGCGAAACTGCATGGAGATGGGAGGGGGGTGTCATGTGAAAAGGGTCTAAATATAAGAGTGCAGGCTTGCTAATGTATTACATTGACAAAAGCTTCAAAGAAATATTATATTTTATACGTAAGCATTGTGAAGTGGCTTCATTCAACAATATACTGGAGAGCAGTATATCAAATATTGGTTCAAAGAAAAGGGCTTGTAAAAATGACTTTTTCGTTGAATTCAATTAAGCTCCTAAAAGATTTTGACAATTGGAAATGCAGTGTATACCTGCTAAAGAAGTAGGTTTCTTAAAAGAGTCGATTTTCCGTGGCTAAAGGTTCTTGGATTAAGAGTTTTCTATTTCATGTAAAAAAAAAAATATTCTCTATTGTGGTGCATGTATCTATAGAGCCATGTTTGTAGGCTCTTGATTGCTGGAAGTTTTCAAAAAGAGGCAGGACGGTCATTTGTCAGCGACGTTGTAGCTGTAGTCTTCCTACATCCAAGTTGGACTAGATGGCCTGTAAGGTCTCTTCAAACTCTATGGGTTTCAGACATGATGTTGGGCATGGATTAATCCGTGCGCAATGTCATCTTTGAAAGCAGCCATCAGATGTTACCACGGTCTGACTCCCGACCATGGTGGAGTTTAGCTCGAGCTGTTACTCAGTGAAATCTACAAGTGACAGCCCGGGCTAAGCTTCACCACAATCGGGAGCCAGCCGCTGGACCCGGAGTGAAGCGGGCTATCACATCTGATAGCCCGCTTCACTCAACCCAGTCCAGAGTGGCGGCGGGGGCCAGGCGGCATGGCAGCTGTCATTGGCCACTATGGCTGCCCGTCAGCGAAGGGGGAGGGGTGATGCACGCAGCGTGGGGGCAGGGACGTACGGATGCACATCCATGTGTCGCCCCGGCCGCCATTGCACTTCTTTGGCGGCCCAGTGATCCTGACCAGGGTGAGGGCTGCCTCCCTCATCTGGAGAGGTCTGTGGCGGCAGAGGCATCCCGTCATGTGTAAAACTACCCTATGATTCTGTGTACTCTACCTTAAAATTCCCAAGGACTCTGAGGCACTGCTAATTCAAGACAGAAAGTAAGGCCTCTGCTATTGATACAATAGTCCCTACCACTCCAGGGGCTCAGAATTAGCACAATGTAAGAATGTCTTTCCCTTCCCTCTTATAACCTCAGCCTGCTGTGGAATGCTCCCTAGGTTGGGATAGGAGCTATTGCAACACCTGACATAGAAGACTCTTGTCTTGGGCCTATCTCCTGCCTTGTTGCCTCTTTATGCCAGGTTAGCTGCTGGCAAGAAGGGGCTAACCAAGCAACAATGAATCTGCCTAAACTCCACAGGTAGAGCTATCTGGTATTCAGGTTAGTACAAATGATACATAACCTCCTCAGAGCAGCAGTATTTGAAATTTAGTATTTAGAAGCTAGATACATTCTGTGATCATGTGTGTTCATGTTTTGTCATTATTTATTCTAAAACAGGTCATTTAGACTCAAAGCATCTGTGTCCTCTTTGTGTATGGAAGCCCATAATACACTGCAGGGGTGGTGGGTCAAAAGGGCAGAAAGGGGCAGTGCGCTGCCTTCCCTGAGCTCCCCAGCCCCTGTATTAACGTAATGAGAGCAGGCACATGCAGAGAAGGCTGCTCTCTGCTTCTCTGCATGTGTCTCCCCTGGGCTGCACCGCGAAGGTGGGGCTGATGGGCTCTAGGAAAAATAGCCCCCAGTATGGCACTGCAGTTCAGAGCAGGGGAGGGTCTGGAGGCATGGACTCGGGGACTCCCGGTAGTCCTTTATGGAGCTGTTCAGCCAATCAGCCTGGCTGGAGGGGCGATGGAGTCAGTGCCCCCAGCCAATCAGAACAAAGAAGAGCAGCAGGAAGGGTTGGAGTCATGCCTCCCGTCTTCCCTCCTTTCCAAGAGCCCAGCCCATCAGAGCAGAGCTGGAGGAAATTGTTGCCAAAGCTGCGACCAGGTGAGCCTCCATATCCTTCCTCTCCTTCTCCTTTCTCCCAACATCCTGTTTCAAAGAGCATTCTCCCCCTCTCATTAGGATTCGCCCCTCATTCTCCTTTCTTTCCCCTCCTTGTTTGGGCTCTGCCACATCCAGATCATGGCTCAGTGCCATGGATGTGTCCTCTATCTATGTGTACATGCCTCCCATCACTGCTCCCTTATCCTGAGTTCACTCTTTCAGTGTGGCCTGTAGCTAGTTTTTATTCTGGTCCCTTTCAATTTTCTCAGTCTGACCCCTGGATCCTATTCCTACGCCCAAGCAGTGAAAGACTGAGGTCAGGGTAAGGGAGCAGAGATGAGGGCATGCACACAAGGATAAGGAACAGATCCATGATCTGGATGCTTCTCTTCCTGAATGCGGCCCTTAAGCAACTCTGCCCTAATTTCTATACTAGAGGTGAAGAAGCTTTTCCCTCCCAAGGGCCACTTTAAAAATTAGTACAAGCCCTGAGGGCCACGTGCACATTGGGGGTGCGGTGCTTAAAGGGTGTGCTGAAGAAAGGGAGGGTCCAATTGTAGATCTGTGCCATGGATCTGTCCTCTATCCTTATGAGCCTGCTCTCATCTTTGCTCGCTTGCCCTGAGCTCAGTTTTTCAGTGGCTGGAGGCAGGAACTGGATACAGGGGACAGATCCAGGAACCGGAAAAGGGCCACATAAAAACTTGCTGCAGGCCACATTTGGCCACAGGACCTGAGGTTTCCCACCCCTGTTCTTTGCGGAACCCAGAGCTTGTACTAATTTTCAAAGAGGCCCTCACGGGGGAAAAGGTTCCACACCCCAGTCCTAGGATGATAACTAACATAACGTACTAGGTCTGCAAGAAACCAGGATTTCAGGCTCACCAGGATGGTCCTTGTGTGAAACAGCCATGCTCCAATACATTCCTAAAGTCCCAAATAGAGACTCTGCAAAATCCATCCTAGCAACATGGTTGGGGAATGCACCTTTGCAAATGATGTCAGGAGTGTAAAGCACCTCAAACAATTGCTGTGAGATCTTCTCCAGATCTATATTGAATACCTACTCCTGGAGCTGGTGGTTTCACTTCGGGTGAAAACAGACATGCACCTTAACTCCGCTTTAACATTTCTTATGCATGTTGGAGGGCTGCATAGGGCGGCAATACAGCCTGCAACATGCATAAGAAATACTAAAGCGGTGTTAAAGCGGAGTTATGTGCATGTCTGTTTTCACCCTTTGATGACTGCCTGCGCTCAGTAATCACACATGTTTCAGGATCCCTCCTTCATGCCTTAAGTTGGTGGGCAATTGGGCCTTTGCTTAGCTGGGTCCCTCAGTGTGGAACACACTCCTTCCTCCTCCCTTTTAAAACGTGTCTGAAGACTTTTTTATTCTCCTCCCTCCAAGTAATCTGATGTTTGAAAAACTTTTTGTTGAACCTGAATGATGATTAAATTTATTGGGATATCTTCTAGACTCAGTGGAGTCCGGGGAAAATGCAGGAAGAACTGAAGTTTTTCCAACAGATTCATCTGCTGACTTGTTATTTTCAATCTTCCTGATGCAGTGTAACTTAAATAGTTGCAGCTTTGTGTGGTTCTATAGTGTTTCTGGAAGGGGGAAATTGCTGTTCCTTTTTTGTTGTGATAGCCCTTTTGAATTTTGTTCCCTCTCCCAGTGTGATTTGATGCTTAGGAAAATTTGTTGCTGAATTTTGAATGTTTAAATTTTGGAGGGTATTTTCTGGGCTCACTGAATGCAGTGGAAAAACTGCAGTCAGAATTGAAAAGTTTTTCCAAAGGATTTGTTATGTTAAATCTTTCTACTGCAATGGGAAAACTTAAAAATACTTGCTTTTCATGCAGTCTTGTGAAGTTTTGTAGTGTTTCTGAAAGGAGAAAATAGTGCTGCCCTTTTTGTTGTAGTAGTCCTGTTGATCTGATGTTACTGGGAATCTTGGGATTTTGAGGATATTTCAATGTTGTTCTTGTCCTTGGTCTTGGAGCTCATAGGAAGGACATGTAAAGCGCTATGTAAACACTTAATAATGATGACGATTCTGGGCACATTGAAACAAATAACAAATAACAAACAATGGAGGCAATAATAATGGCATTGGCAAATGACAATAGGCTTTAATGACTGCAAAACAATACAGTGGAGCTACATCTTTGGGGTAGGAGGCAAGGAGTGTGGAATGAGGAGAAAGGCACCAGGGAGAGGGTACAGAATGACTGGAATGACAGGGAGGAGGCTACTGGGATCAGGTGCAATAGCATAGGACTGGGTGGAATGACAAGAATACTTCCCATAGTCTCCTTGCCACTTCTCCCAATTATTTATCATTTAATCCAGAACCTTGTCATCCTACCTGCTTGTCATGGCATTCCTCCTCTTATCCCATCCAGTCCCTCTCTAATCCTGATTCCTGTAGCCTCTTCCCTGGTTTTGCACCTCCTCTCCCTGGCTCTTTTTTGTTATTCCCCACACACCCTTACTTCTCTTCCCTATCGGAGATGCAATATGTCTGCTTGAATTGTACCTTAACTAAAATACTACACCTCTGTTTGGGGTTTTGCTGACTTTGGAGACACTGACCCAAATTGCTGCCCTAGGGCCTTTTATCCAGCCTGCTGCAGAGATGCCAATCAGCCCTGCCCTCGCAGGCAAGCAGCTGCTGGGTTAACCCTTTAAATGTTACTTTGGAACAGGGTGTGTAAAGAGAGGGAGAAATGAGGGAGTGGTCTGCTGTGTTCATAGGGGAAAGAGGTGTACGGGGATGAAAGGGACTGGTCTGTGGTGAGGGATTAGAAATGCAGCCCCATCAGTGTGGCTCAGTAGCTAAACTTTAAGTCTTCTATACTATTTCCCAAGTATTCTGCCCCAGGCCTCCTCCCAAGTAAACTCTAACATTCATGCATTCCTCTCTCCCAGCTGCAGATGAGGTGGGGATGGGGGAACTGTTTGCATTTTTTCATGCATGCTAAGACTGAGGCTCAATACTGAGGCTTTCCCCACAGTTAGGCATTTATGGGACATTTCTTCTGCTTGGTGGATTCCCTGGTGTGTAGTACTAAGTAAGGGGTAAGTTCACCCTGTAGCATTTTCCAACGACAGTACATGTACAGTTTCTCTCCTGTGTGGATTTTCTGGTGTATACTTATTTCACCAACTTCTTCTGAAGCTTTCCTTGCATTCCTGGCATGTACAGAGTTTCTCTCCTGTGTGGAATCTTATTTTTAAAGTAACACATTTTAAAAGTGAAAAATCACACACACATACGTTGGCTTGTTACAACATATAATGTCCCCTTACCTAAAACAGACTTGAACCTTCAACCTGTTAATTCTCTTTTCTAGCACCTAACTTTCAGGAGCAATTGCTGGTTTCCAATTTTTTATTTGCTTGCAGAGCTTTGCATTTTGCTCACTACTGCATTGTGTCAATATTGTGTAGTATTATCTGTGTTCACTGTGCTTTTTCTACTCATTGTGTATTCCATAGTAATGTGTAAAAATTTTAGGAGGCTCTGCCCCAACCAGAAAGTTCACCAGCCACCACTGATATATGGGATATTTCATATAATCTCTTACCCCTCAGAAAAATATTTAGGCTAAGCTTTTACCCTCAGTTGCTGATGCAAAATGCCCATGTATGCAGGAACTGCCTGGGTAAGGAGGAAATTTGGCTTTTATCACTGTTATTGACTGTGTGGATATATTGCGTAATGTTGAATTCAGAATCTAATCAGACATAAATGACTGCACCAACAGCCACAACACGATTTCACCTTACATAATTGAGACAGGTTTCAAAATATCTTGGGCAGCCTGACTTCAAATAATAAACCACACACACAAAGGAAAGAAGAAAACATAAAATTACCACCACAAATAAAGTTTGATTTTCTAGGAAAACCCACAGGGTTAGATTTTAAAAACTGAAAATGCCAATTATAAGTCTAATTCGTACTGATTTTCAAGATGCCGAATTACTATTAGCTTTTGATGGAAATTACATGTCTAACACTATTTATGCCTTTCGAAAAAGCTTTAGGCTGCATGCCCTATTTAAAGTATAAGCTGGCACTGCATGGGACTTGCCATATAAAAAAGTAGATGCTAGTGATCAATGCCTAATGCTGAATGTCCCAGAAGTAGAAAAAAAGGGACTTATAATGAACCTAAGTCTACAATACTGTATCTTGCGGGGAAATTGCTTTCTGATGCCAGCTGATGATCATGTTATAACCTGAAGGATAGAAAAGTCTTGCAGGTTTTTTTTATTATACTGTAACTTCAGAGACTATTTACATCATGGCCTGGTCCTTTCACACCGGTTCCTTTTGTGTGTGGGGGGGGGGAAAGGCAAATTATTAGGCTCTTTGCCCAAATGATATCTTGTGGCAATGAAATTTTTTTAATTTTAAGTATTTTGCCTCTTAGTTTCTTAAAACATTCCATTGTATTTGTTGTAATGGAGTAGTGTAAATAGGAGCTCAGAAACTCCTTCACAACTTTAATAGAGAGGGTAATTACACTAAAATGTAACAAAATTTCCTTCCTGGGAATGTTATACCCACTCGCAGAAGGTAAAATAATTCTAGAAGTTCAGACTCCCTGTTGTAAGTGACATTTTTGGATTAAAGTACAGGAAGTCTTGAACTTTGGTATCCATCCTTTTCAGTCATTAACGTTCTCGCTCTCTAAAGGTACCTGGCTTGTGTTTATAAATAAATATAGGAGAGTTCTGGATACCAGAGGCACAATTTAGTGCTTCCAGCTGACAAAAAGGAATTATCTTGTGATTTGTGATGGCTGCCTGCTGACTAAAGAGATAAAGCTACAATATATTCATGCCCACTTCCTAGCCCCTGATTACAGAGAGAAAAAGTTGTTTTAGATTCTCACAGTTGTAGATCATGGGGATGAGCTTGCTCTGCAGTACTTAATTTGGTGAGGTCCCAACTTTGGGATGTATGAAATCTAGATTCAAGTCTTACAGCCTATCGTCTTCTCTTGCAAATGCAATTTTTAAATGTAGCTGGTTCATTGGAAGATTAACATAGCATGTTTGCTGTCACTCTAAGCAAGGGTCATGGAAATGTTTTCCTCCCAGGGGCCACTGAAAATTAGTACTAGCTTCGAGGGCCTTGTCAAAGTTAAAGGTGCTTAAGGGGTGTGCTGTGGATGGGGCGAGCCTGAATCATGAATCTATGCCATAGATCCATCCCCCATCCTTGAGTGCATGCCCTCATATCTACTCCCTTTCCCTGAGCTCTCTCTTTCAGTGCTTGGGGGTAAGAACTGGATCCAGAGGCAAAATGCAAGAACTGGAAAGGGGCCAAAAAAAATCTAGCCACAGGCTGCATTTGAATTTTCCCACCCCTGCTGTAAACACACACACACTTTTCAGATATTTTATGGAGGGTTTAAATCTGTTGTGCCCAGGGCTGGCATTAGCGTAAGCGGGACCCAGGGCAGGGAACAAATGCAGGGCCCCTATCTTCCGCCAGTGGCCGGAGAGCCTAGGGGCGTTCTCTGGCTCAGGGGGTGCTCCCGGGGGTGGTGTGCTACCTGGGCCTGGGCTTGGGGATGGGCAGAGGGGTACTCCCCTCCACCCAGTCCCCAGCCTGAGCGGCCATTCAGATCAGTTACCTGATCTGCTGCCGCCGCCGCCACCGTCATCACCGCCACCACCTCCAGCCTGGGCCCTGCGCCAGGCTCAGAGCTTCAGGTGGGGTGGGCACCGTGGCAGCAGATTAAATCTGCTGCCGTGTTGCCCGCTGCCACCGGAAGCTCTGCTCCCACACCCCGCTGCCTGTCACAGTCTTGGCCAGGGGAAACAAAGGAGAGACAGAGGCCCTGCCTCTCCCTCATTTCCCCTGGCCGAAACAGCCAGGCCGCGGCGTGGGGTGGGGGGGGGCAGCAGCATGAGGGAGAGGCAGGGCCTCTGCCTGCTTCTCCCTCACTTCCAGCAGAAGTGAGGGAGAAGCAGAAGCCCTGTCTCTCCCTCACTCCATGGGTGCCTCACCCCGCCTGTCAGTCTCTCGGCCAGGAGAAATGAGGGAGAGGCGGGGCCACACTCAGGGTCCCCCCAGGACCGGGGCCCAGGGTGACCACCCAGAGCTGCCCTGCGGTAGGGCTGGCCCTGGTTGTGCCATGTTGTAAAAACAGGATGTCTGGACTTTGCCCAACCAAGTGCCATAGTGGCCAGGGGGTAGCTCCCATGAAGCAAGGGGGCTCAGTTGAGCCCAGGCCCTGGACTGTAGGGGGGCCTTCTGCAAGTGGCCTGAGCAGAGCACTACCAGAAAATGTTTAGAGTGGGTGGTGAAGGGAATGGGGCCAACACTCTGCCCCCACTCATTCTGAAAATTTTCTAGCAATACTCAGGCCACTTGCAACGGGTCCCAAGATAGAAGTTTTCAGAGTAGGCAGGGGTGGAGTGTTGCCTCTCCTCTCCATCTGCTTCTTCCCTAAGCCCTAATAAAAGTTTCTTCCTAGCAGGGTTTGCTGCCACTCCAGGTGGTGGTTGTTAGTCGGGATGGTGCTGCCCTCCTGGGTAAACCCTGGCTGTCACCCTGGAGACTCCACCACCTTGCCCTTGGGGGGGGGGGGCATAATTGGAACATGAGCCTGGGTCCACCATAGCCTTGCCATGTGCCACCAGTATTGGCAACCTGCAAAGACCACAAGTGTTACTCCTGTATCCTTGTTCTGGTGGCTGTCACCCTGTGACACTCCCAACACATTGTCTCCATCGGTTTTTTTCTCTCTCCTGGCATGTAAGCAAATGTTCATTCTAAAACAATGTGCTGCTATTAGTTTTGGTTCTGGGTTGAGGGAGCTGAGTGAGAAGCAGCAAAGATTATTCTCTACCTTTCTGGCCAGAGTCAGTTGCTTCCCCAGCATTGGTGTCAGGCTAAGATTTGCAAAAGAACCGTTTGTGAGCAGCTCTGATCCTGGTGCAAATAAAAAGGTAGAGACCTACAAAGTACATTTGTAGAGACCTAGAATTCCAGTCACCTTGAAGGACACCCAAAATATTTGGAAATGCAGTTATCTGGTACTGCAGCGTGTGTGGCTTTCAGCTCAACTCTGACACGGCAGCGACCTGGACAGTCAGGTCTTTAGTGGTAAAGAGCTGCCAGCTGCTGTTGATCAGTCCTTCAGCAGTCGGCAGCGATCCCCTGTTCAGCACTCGGCAGATACTCAGCGTTAAAGAGTAACCCGCTGGTGACAGTAAGAATCCTAACATGGAAGTCCAGACAGTTTGGGATCCCTCTGTCCTGTCTGTCACTAATAGGGGGGGAGGAGGGGGCATAGAAGAGATCCAAAATTCTGAAATGTCCAGCTTTGTGGGTCTCTTCAGTACTTAGAATGTGTCACCGGTTTTCCTCTGCTGGGACTTTGTGGCCTCGGGCATCTGCTACACATTGGTAGTAAGGCAATGTAGTAAGGCATAGCCTGCAGAGAACACAGTCCGTCCGCAGCTTGATGTGCTGCATGTAAGAGATAGGATCATTGGTTAGCTTGCATCAGGTGCTTTGCCACACAACTGGAGCTTCCCTGTCTGTCAGGGGTGAAGCTGTCATGGGGACAGGAGGGACACTTGTCCCGGGGCTCAACTTGGGGAGGGCTTGTCCTGTTGTGGCGCGGTCAGGCAAAGACTGAGCTGAGTGGAAGTGGCAGCACCAGCGCCTGCAGTACACAGCACATGTGGGACCCACTTGGCGGGCGGTGCAGGACAGAACAAGCACCGGCGCCAGTGGCGCCGTGAGGCAGGCAGCTCAGCCACGTCTCCAGGGCTCAGGTGCAGCAAGGAAAGGGAGGGAGAGGAGCTGCAGTGTCAGGAGTGTCTCTGGAATCAAAGCAGGAGACTCACTGGACTTACAGTGTAAGTTGACAGTTTTCTGCAATAAGGAGGCCGTGTGGGGGGAAGGGAGTGGGACAGGGGAGAGGATGGTGATGGGGCGCCAAGTCTATTTCTTGCGCCTGGGCCCAGTCTAACTCAGCTACACCCCCACTATCTGTGGCGGATAGAAGTTATGCTCAGACACAGGGGTGGAGTTGTCAAGATTAAAGGAAATTGCCATTCACTCCCGGAGGAGGCTCGGTTGGCCCCCACCCTCCTGTCATTGCGTCGTTTGTGTAAGATCTGGCTGTTCCGCCAGGCTTTTGGCGAGGGGGGTGGTGGTAGGGTTTGGGGGAGGGAGAGTTTTATGATTTGTTTTTAAAAATTGTTGATTTGATTTTAAATATTTTATTGTGATATCTTTTGTGTTGTTTGCCGCCCCAAGCTACCTTTGGGCAGGAGGGGCAGGATATAAGTTTTAAATAAATAAATAAATAAAATTCTTTCCTTGCCCTGCCAGAGCAGATTAAACCTCAAGACTCAAAGGACTTATCTAGGTTTGTCACGTTTAAAGTTTAAAGTTGAGTTGTGCTTTTGTGCTTTTGTTGGACTGGCATCGGTGTCTGTGCAAGACTTGGGAAGAAGCCACCAGTGTTTCAATTTAGAAAAAGGTGTGAAATGGGGAAGGAAAACCTCCATCTGGGACTTTGTCTGACTAGAAGATGCAGTGAAATGGGGATTGGGGAGAAACCTTTTGGCTCTTTGTGTGACACTTCTGAATGGTGGTGTAAATAGTCATGAGTAGCATTAATATATAGTAAATACACAGTGATCACACTCTCCTCAATTTGTACATGGGAAAGACTGATCCACACTTAGCGTGGACAAGCACCGTAAGCCTTATCAATAGCCCATTGAAATCAATGGTGTGATGCCTATTGATTTAATAGGTTTGGGATCAGGCCTATGTGACTCTTCCTGCCCTATCTGTATTTCAGAATTTGACACCTTACTGCTGTTGTATACTAATTGCGTTACCAAGGGGGAAGAGATGGGGGCCCAGGGGTCACAGGCCCTTCTTTGGCCACAGATGTTCCCTGTCATTCAGGATGCGGAACAACAGTAGCTCCTCCCAGCAGGGCTGCCCTCCAGGCCCTGTTCCTAAGGGACAAGCACCATCTCCTCAGAATAACCTATCCCTTGATGCTCCTTGTCCCTTTGGTTGGCAAAACCTGGCTCCACCACTGCAACTGGGTAGAGTCTCTGCCCCTGCCTGCAGCGAGGAGGGGTGCTTTGGGGTGGTCCGGGTATGTGGTTTTCAGTGTAGGGCTCACCTAAATCAAATTCTGCATGTGCCCAGTCATGACCATGTTCTGAGCTGGTACTGACAGATTTGCTGTCACATTCTGCAGTGCCAATCAGTTATCTTTAATTAAGCAAGTTGATGCAACAAGCTCAAACTCACTTCTCCTATAGTCAAGTTTTAGTTGGTCCTGGTTGATGGAGAAAGGTAAAAGCAATAACCATTTGTGTTCCTTTCCACTGTTTTATACTGTTGATTCCAGCATTATCATCATTATCATCTTTATTACCTGTGACTTAAGGCATTTGAAGAGGAAATGAAGGGCCATATAGTGACCAACCTCTGCTAATTGTCATTGATTGAGGGCAAGCATCATGAGGCCCTTGAAGATATCTTTTTTCTTCAGAAGTACCCAGATATAGCTTCCATTAATGTTAATAAAAGTTGTATGTGGACATTGATGGAAGAATTTCTCAAGTGACAAGATAATTAAAATATCTTTGCATCTTTCTGCTCTACCTCTCTGACCATGTAACTCTCCTCTTTGACATGGGCGCCTAATAGGTTTTGAGGTTGGAGGGGTAGTAAGGCCGGCCGGCCCACAGGCGGGCCGGCGAGCCTAGGGGCGGAGCCAGGGCAACGGTAGGCAGCTTAACCCAACAGCAAGGAGTTCCCAGGGTTAACGTTGGATGGACATTACATTACTTAATCCAGCAATTTCAGTTAGGCAGGTTATATTCACCTCCTTTGCCAGGTTTAAAAAGCAGGCAGACAACCTTAAACCTCACTTACAAGCAGTTTTAGCAAAAATCCACAGGAGAAAAAGCTTTTCCCAGGGCCCTATCATCATGCACAGATATATATTAAAAAAACAGAAAACCACACGTAAACCAAACCATTCCCACAAGCCCCCAAAGGCATCCCCAGCAGCCAAACACCTGTGCAAGCACACAGGCCTTTAAAAAAAAAAAAAAATTGGCCAGTTTCAGGGATGCATTGTCACCAAATCAGACACATCCAGACCAGCATCCCTAGTAGCTTCACCAACAAACTGCCTGTTCAAGCACACAGGTCCCTTTTTAAAAAACAGTTTGG
>QEPC01015764.1:2713277-2769971 GCA_003113815.1 Sphenodon punctatus | reverse complement strand
TCCATCCCCAGTCTGTCCCCCCCCCCTGCAATCCATCCCCAGTCTGTTCCCCCCGCCCCGCAATTTACTTACCAGAGGCAGCGCAGTGGGATCCTGGGATGGCGTGCTGGCTTCTCTTCTTGGGTCTGGAGCTGCCACACAGGCTGCTAGGCTCCTCCTCCCTCCCAGAGTCAAGTCAAAGTTCGACTCGACTCGGAGGAGGGAGGGAGGGGGAGAGCCTAAGAGCAGCCTGCGCGGCAGCTCCCAGGCCCCCCCTCAGCTGAGTAGTCTGGCCCGGTCGCCTGTGTGCAATGCCTGGGTAGGACTTTTAGCCCTGGGCTATCCCTGCAATGAAATAGTGCCCCCTGCGGCACTATTTAATTGCAGGGTTGCCTTTATGCGGGATGGATGGCGCTTCTAGCCACCGATTCCGCATAAAGGGAGAACGTCTCCCTTTTGTGCTCCCAAAGCTTCCTTAGGAAGCCTTCAGGAGGGGGGGAGTGAGTCACCAGTTGTGTGCGCGCATGTGAGAATGTCGGAGCCATCTGGAAGAACCTTGTTTGGAGGCACTGACCTTGAAGGTTGCTACCTCTAAACAAGGTTCTTCAAGCTGGCTCCGCACATTCACTGCGGAGCGTTTTTTTTTTTTTTTTAAAGTGTCAGGGCTTGGGGGAGCGAGTCCAACCCCTGGGGGGCCAGGAGGGGCATTGCCCCATATTCTCTAGGGGGCACACCGCCACTGCTCTTTGAGCTTTTGCATGGACTTCCTCTGACCTTCTGTAGTAGATGCAAGCTCCTTCCATTCCCTGTTCCACTCTGCCACTGACTGGAAGGATAATCTTCCACCATTATCGTCGATGGGAGTTATGCCATTGACTGCAATGGGTGGAGGATTGCACCCTGAATCTCTTCTCACTTCTTGCTAGCTAAGCTCTTGCTCCCAGTCCTCTCTCCTAGCTGCCTTCCTTCAAGCTCTTCCCACTCTTAGCTGCATTCTTTATCCAATGCAACACCCAGAACTCGCTTCCTTTTCTCATTCATTGAGTAATCATGCATCCCAAATCTACTTATGTTTTTCATCCAACCCAGGCCCTGCAGTCTTGTTGCTTACTCAATGCCTGGCTGCTGTTGGGGACTGGATGCAGGTGAGCCATCTGAAACTGAATCCAGACAAGACTGAGGTGATGATGGTTGGCCGCCCCTGTGGATTGGGACTCCCATCATTGATGTGGTCCGGCTTCCCCTCACTAGTCAGGTGCGTAGCTTTGTGGTGCTCCTGGATCCTCAGCTGTGCCTGGAAGGTCAGGTTGCGGCGGTAGCCAGGAGTGCCTTTCACCAACTCCATCTGTTGAGAAGGATGCATCTCTTTTGTTCCAATGTGGATTTGGCCACCATCATCCATGCCTTCATTACCTCGAAGCTGGACTACTGCAATGCGCTCTATGTGGGGCTGCCCTTGAAGACTGTTCGGGTGCTGCAGCTGGTGCAGAATGCGGTGGGCCGCCTCTTGATGGGGGTGGGTCACCGGGAGCACTTTACACCAGTGCTTAAGAGTCTGCACTGGCTGCCTATAGCATGTTGGGCACAATTCAAGGTGCTGGTATTGACCTTTAATGGGCCCTACATATCCGAAGGACTATTTTTCTCCTTATGTCCCTGCACAGCCCTGAAGATCTACCATGAGTTCCTTCTTGTAGGTTCTATCACTGGCCCAGTTTCATATGACTCGGGCCTGAAGAGAGGCGTTCTTGGTGGCTGCCCCACAGCTTTGGAACTCCCTTCCCTTGAAGGTTTGCCTGAGTTCTAGTTTGAGTGTCTTCCCAGAGGCAGTGTAAGACCTTTTTATATGGCTGGCGTTCAGTGGGCAGGAATAGATATGGGGGAGGAGAAGGGGAATGAGGGGGCTGTTTTTAGTTTTATGGGGTTTTAATTATGTTTTTTATATTTGTATTATGTATTATTGTGAGCTGCCCTGCGCCTCAAGGGACAGAGTAGGAAATAAATAAATAAATAAATCACCACTCTGAGATAAAGTCCTGGTTGAAAGCCAGATCTGGTCCCAAGTCATTAATGTGGCTCTGAATTCTCCTTATGGCAAGAGGTGTTTGGATATGGAGGATTGATTCAAGCTGTTATCTACTGGAAACTCTTTTTGTCTGAGAAGGTTTTGATATTGGCCTTTCTGAGGGACCCCATGTCGTGTAACTAGGGTTGCTAGATAAAAATGTCAGTTAGGGGAAATATTATTATTTATTACTTAGATTTCTATACTGCCCTTCACCCAAAAGACTCAGGATGGTGTAAAATATATTTTTTAAAAACAAGACAATTACAAAGTGAAACCCTAAAAAATACCCCATAAAAATCCCACTCCAACCCCTATCACCACCTGCCATTTCTCATTAACCCAATTAAAACAAATCAATGAAATTATCACCAGCCCCCAATATAAATACACAACTCCCTCCATCAAATCCCACTCCAACCCATATCCCACAGTCTTACCCCTCTTCTTTCTGCCCTAAAAAACCCTGCATTTTAAACACAAAATAGCCCATCTAAAACCCAGCCTCTTGAGTCCCACCCACCTCCAGCCTTCCAACCACAGATGGCCACCAAGTGGCCAGAAGCCTTTGCCACCTTCAGCAGCTGCCTGCTACTGAAGGAGGCCCTTACGGAAGCCAAAGGTTTGCGGGCGGGCCAGCCTAGGTTAGGCCCCAGTCCCTGCAGGTCCAGCACCTCTTGTCACTGAAGAAGGTATCCTTCAAAGTCAGAGTCACAAGGCTGGAAGGGACCTTAGGGTCATCTATGGAAGCCAGAGGGTTGGGGGCAGGGCAACCCCAGGTGGAAACAGGCCCTACTCCCTGCAGGTCCGGCAGCTCCTTTTCCGCACTGAAGGAGGTCCGCTCTCCTGGAAGCCAGAGGGTTGGGGGGCGGGGCATCCCCAGTCCCTGCAGGTCCTCCAGCAGCTCCTGCCACTGAAGGAGACCCTTGTGGAAGCCCGAGGGTTGGTGAGGGGAGGGGGGAACAGCAGGGGCAGGGACAGCTCAAGGTGGAAAGGATCATATGTGGAGCTATGGTATCTGTTTTATAGAGTTTTGTGAAGCTGTTTTCTGAAATAAGGAACATTCCTTAGAGTAAGGAACATTCTTTTAAATAGGGGACTTCTTTCAACCATATGTAGAACTGTTTTCTGGTATGCTATGTGTTTGAGCACATAACAGTGAAAACTGACTGAAGCTAACACGGGAGGGGCTCCACTCTATTGCAGAAACAATTAATATAGGAACATTTGTTTAGCCAAAGTACTGTGATAATGTGATCTTCTCTTCTAATTCAATCTCTAGCATGAACAGTTCTGTGGTTTTGTTTCAGGATACTCCAGTTTCTGTCAATTAATTAAAACGCATATCATCCCTGATTGATGTGCTAATGTGAAATAGAAGAGTGGGGAAACTGAGAGGAGGGTGAAGAATCATTCCTTCTCTTGCACCTCGCATTAGTCCCACCTCTCCAGAGACCAGACACAAGGGAAACCTCTTTACTCTCCTTTGAATTCAGTCACATGTTCATCAACTTTGAAGCCTGGACCAGTTTAATTCAGACCTTGTTCTCATTAGGTTGTTGCTGAAAGGCATTGTCTTAACATCCACCTTGCTCTGGGCCAGATTGGCTCTTCCAGTGGCCACTGTTCATATGAACACTTCATTACTTCTGAGATATATAACTGCAGAAGTAATTTACTTTGCACTAATAGCTGGCTAAGTTAATTACCCTGGCTAGTAGTGTCTGTTCACGTGAAACTTTTCCTTCCTTGGCATCCTATGCAGAAAAATGTCACAGAAGACAAAAGGCAGTGTGAATGCTCTTCATTGAGGCAATTATAGGTGGATATTTCTGAGGTGCCTAACAGAGCTTGGCATCCAGTTCTCATTGAATTTCAATAGCATTTGGGCACCTAACATCCTGAGACTCCCTTGACAATCCTGCAGAGCAGAGCACAACCCACAAACGCTATCATTCTCCTCTGCCCAGTCCATGTATATAGAGCAGAGGCCATCCAAGTGACCATTAAGGGCCCTTTAACTTTGTCATGTTAAGAAAGATTTTTGCAAGTCGAAAAAGGCTCATTACTTTTGTTTTAAGGCCTGCAAGGATTGCTGCAACCCATGGCTCTGCCTAAACAAGTTGCAGAATAACCGGTTAATTACACTGCATATGAAAAGGTCACTTACAGTGTTCAGGGGAGGAAATTCTTAGCCTGTCATCTTGAGTGATGGAGCGCCTGGGTACTGAGAGCCATAATATTCATTTTGTACAATTAGGAGCCACATGCAGAAGGGCAGGGGAGGGCTGGTTTAAGAATATGTACATGTATTCCCAATCTTGTAGTGGGGGAGGATGCAGCACATTCAGAATAGAAAAAAAGATCTACAGTGGGAAATGTAAGGAAAGCAAGAGGCAACCGAGGTTCCTTCCAACCCTGAAATTGTATGAAACTAAACATAGCAAGTTGCTTGCTGCCCACAGTCTACAGAGAGATGGTGGCTGCCATGCTGATTCCAAATGTAAGAGATGGAGGCAAAGTAGTTTGGAGATCACCTTTTGTTGAACCAACTACTGTTGGTGAGAGTGTGCAAGCGTTTGACCCACACAACTTTAAGTGCAATTTATCTTAATAAAATCAGACAAAGAGGGAAACCATTACAAAACTGTGTTTCATGCAGTTAAAATTGGCTGTCATACAAGGTAGATGGCTCAAGGTCCCCTCTTTGCAAAGGAAATGTCCATGTAGGATGAACAGCGGTGGTTCTTGCCCTTGGACGCTGGGGGCAGTGCCCTTCCTGCTCCCCCAGAATCTTGCCCCAGTGGCCTCACTGTATCATCACAGCTGCCGCTGCTGCCAATCCTGGTCTAGTGCATGCACAGAAACCACTGTACTCCAGTGCGTCTGCACGTGTCCCCAAGTGCCATTTTATGTTTGTGCAGAAGCACACAATGCAGCCAGCATGGAGTACAGCACTGGTGTACTGTGCGCTTCTGTGCATGTCCCTAGATGCCTTTTTACAGGCTCAAACTCAATGCTGGCTGCAGTGCGCCAGAAGCGCTCAATGCTGGCTGCGGTGTGCACTGGTACACCATTTGAAATAGCGGAGGAGGAAGGAGGGGGCCTCGAGCAGGGCAGGCTAGGCGAGGCCGCAGGCAGTCTGAGGACATGGGCAGATGCCCAGTGGGTTGCTTGGCCAAGTGCTCTACCAGGCATATGTGCAGTAAAAAGCAGAGGAGGGGACAGAGTTACTGCCAGTCATGAGGGCTGGGAGGGCACCTGGAAAAGCGCCCCCAGCCAATTCTGTAGCTGGAGAGATGGGATTTAGGGGGAGGTGGCTGGGGGAGGTATCCTCCCTCTTTTGCAATTAGCCTAGGCAACTGAAGTTCTGTGCTTTGGCTTCCACTGCAAGGATCGCCTCCAGTCCTCTGAATTTGGTTGGTGAGTTACTGAGGGAAAGTGGGTGGTTGTTTATTTTGGGGTTTATTTTGGGATTGTGAATTTTTTTAACCTTTCCTTATAAGAATGGGGTGTGTGTGTGAAAGTTTTCTTTGCTTCTGATTTGACCCAGGGTCCCAGGCAAGAGGGAAAGGGGTACATCCTCCATCTTGTGAGCTGGACCATGGCTGCCTGTGTTGTGCAAAGTAGCAAATTTGGGTTTTTCTTTCTTGCATTTTGAACCTTTTCTTACAAGAATGGGATGGAAGTTTTCTTCTGATTTGGCCCAGGCAAGAGGGACGATCTCGGTACAGTACTTCAGATGGTTTATTTTTACTTTTGCAAGCTGTTGGTGAGAGCACACAAGCTTTTCTATCACATTGGGTTTGTTTCTGTCTTTTGCTGGCCACATTAATGCAAACATACATCATTGCTCTAGAACACATTGCCTGCTGGTGGTTATTGGAGACAGGTCCCTGCCCAGTGGGCTTGCCATCTGAGAAGGATACGGGTGAGGGAAACACAGGGAGAGAGAGACACAGATATTCCCATTTTATAGATGGGGAACGGAGGCTATAAAATTCCATATTAATTTCAAAATTCAGCTTGGCCCAGTCTACCGTTGACTTGGCCCTGCCTATTGCTGGCCCCACCCACCAACCGACAAGCCTTAGTACCTACCAGTCACTGCTGAGGATGAATATGGTGTAAGATTTAAATCATTATTTATGGGTTTGCCCCACTATATAATGGTGTAAGAGAAAATTGGCTTACACCTTTCTTGCAGAGTTTTGGATGTTGGACAAATTACATTGTCATTATCTGGACTGTTTTCTCTGGGGGTATTTGCATGGCAAGTGCAAAAGATAACAGAAAAGATGGAGTGCTAAGTAGTATTTTATATTTAGCATACTTCTTTTTTTTTTTTTTTTTTCTTTTTTCCCCATAATAAACTCTTTTATTTATATTCAGTGGCATTGTACATAGTACTTTCGTCAACTTTACAATAACAGTTTGTTCTATTACCCATACAAGGTGGTACCCGAGCTTGCCAGTTCAAATGTATCGGTCAAACAACAGCGTCCAGTCACTCTTTGGTAGTTCATTTCCTTCAATGGCTCCTAATATATTAAGCCACTTTGCCTCATAGTTATTTTTTTTCTTTTCCCTTGCTTTTTCATTTTTCTCCTCTTCTTCTAGCTTCTTGTCCTGCAGGTTTACCATCATCTTGTCCATTGTAAATAAGTACCATATTCGACAGATCCATTCTTGAAAAGGTAAGGGGCCCTCTGTCTTCCAATGTCTTGCTATTATATTTACTCCAGCCAAGCACAGAGTTCTCAATGCCTCCTGATGTGGTTTTAGTGATTTATTATCAGGGTAGAGACCTAGAATACCAATTTCTGGTCTGAAAGGTACCACCCCCTTGTTTACTTTGTTCATAATTTTCCATATTTTACTCCAGAAGGCCTTTACATAAACACATTCCCATAGACAATGCAGTAGATCCGCCTGTAAGCCACAGCCCTTCCAGCATACACCCCTCCCATATCTGTCCCCCCCATACCTGAGCTGTACCGGGGTCAGGTAAAACCTAGTGGTGACCTTCAGTTGTGTGTCTCTGACTTCCAGAGCAGACGCACAGGTGCTCATATGCCCCCATATAATTTCTTTATCCTTTTCTGTGAACTGCTTATTGAGGTCTTTTTCCCATCTTGATAAATATGGGTGCTTGGGGGGGTATATTATAGATTTCAGGTCTTGATAAATCTTAGAGAGTTTGCCCTTGCTTCCCGTTAGGCTAAATAAGGTCTTTTCTATTTCCGTAGGTTCCCTAGCAAAGGCTTCTTTTAAACATGGTTGCCTGAATACACTTCTCAGCTGCAGGTATTGAAATGTGTTCACTTTTGTCTGCGTTATTTTCTCTATTTCTTCTAATGTTTTAAATTTACCTTTGTTGAATAATTGTGTTGCCCTTTTAACTTCCTTCTTTTCTAACTGTTTAAGTAGGTCATGGGCTATCTGTGATTCCCTCATCGCTACTCGTCTTATTGGTGAGTATGGTGTTGCTGTACCCTTTATACCTAATTTCCTCATCACTCCTTTCCATGTTATGAGTAGTGGCTTCGCAAATGGGTGCTCTCTGACTCCCTCTCCAGTCAATTTGCCCTCATCTACCAACAATTCTGCCAGGGAAGTTGGTTGAATTATTTCCCTTTCTATCTCACACCATTCCGGTTGTTGTGGGCAATGGTACCAATACTGTATCGCTCTCAGGATTGCAGCCTTATAATAAAGTTTTATATCTGGTGTGTCTAATCCTCCTTTCTCCTTAGCAGTGAACATTGTGTCTTTTTTGATTCTTGGTTTCTTTCCCCTCCAGATTAGTTCCTTAACCATTTCATCTACTTGCTTAAAAAAAGATTTGGGTAATTTTATGGGGAGGGCCAGGAATTTGTATAAGAACTTGGGCAGTCCAATCATCTTAAATAAGTTTATTCTCCCAAGCCAGGAACACTCCACCTTTTTCCAATTTTCAAATTCCCTTTTAACCTGTTCCAGTATTACAGGGAAGTTGGCCTTATAGAGGTCCTTGCACTTTTGTGTTATTGTTACCCCCAGGTATTTAATCCCATTAGGCTTTTCCGGGAATGGACTGACTTCCTTAATTTCCTTCAGTCCTTCCTCTGATTGAGCAAATATAAGTGCTTGTGACTTTTCATTATTAATTTTATACCCCGACACCCTTCCAAAACTATCAATAGTTTGCATAAGATGTGGCAACGTTTCCACGGGTTCACTAATGTACAAAATTAAATCATCTGCAAATAGGGATAGCTTATACTCTTTCTGGCCTACCACCATTCCCTTAATATTTTTATTTTGACGAATTGCCACCGCCAACCCTTCAATAGCCATATCAAATAGTAGGGGCGACAGTGGGCACCCTTGTCTTGTGCCCCTCTGAATCTCAAAGGTTTTTGTTATTTTCCCATTGATTTTAAGCTGAGATCTGGGATGGGCGTAGATTGCTATTACCCATTTTAAAAAGTTGCCCCCTATTCCCACCTTTTTTAGCATTTCAAAGAGAAATTTATGTTGTACATAATCAAACGCTTTTTCTGCATCAGCGGAGATAATCATGGAGCTTGAGGTAGTATTCCTTATTTCCTGGGAGTGAACCAAATTTATTACTTTTCTAATATTGTCAGATCCCTGTCTGCGGGGAATAAATCCAGCTTGATCAGAATGTATGAACTCCCCTGCTATGGCTGCCAATCTAATGGCCAGAATTTTTGCAAATATTTTAAAGTCATTATTCAGGAGGGAAATTGGCCTATAGCTACCGCATTCATTCGCTGGCCTTCCTGGTTTGAGCACTAGTGTAATCTGTGCATCATAAAAAGTAGGTGGCATTTTCCCTGTCTGTAAAATTTCATTGTATACTGCCGCCAGGTGTGGGGCTACCTCCTTGCAAAAAGTTTTGTAAAATTCTGCTGGGAACCCATCTGGCCCACAGGCTTTATTGGCTTTCATACTTTTAATTGCATCTGAAACCTCTTCTATTGAGATTAAGGAATTAAGGAAGCTAAGCTGCGCTCTATTTAACCTGGGCATTTCTAATTCACTAATAAATTGTTTTATTTCCTCAGGGTCCGGCTCAACCGACTTATATAGGTTCCTATAGAACTCCAAGAAGGTCTCCTGTATTGCTTCTTGACTGTGTACTTCCGAGCCATCCTTTGTCATAATACTAGTAATGATGTTTTTCTGTTGCTGTGCTTTTACCAATTGTGCCAGCGCTTTCCCTGCTTTGTTGCTATTATTAAAATAATAAAATTTCACCCATTTCAATTGTTTTGTGGTTTTTTCTAGTTCTAGCGTGTTTATTCTTTCCTTTATTTTCTGCAGTTTCCCTGCTACTACTTTTGAGGGGGTATGTTTATTTATAGCTTCCCATCTTTTAAGTTCTGCATATATCTCTGCCCTTGCTTCTCTTTTTTTCCTTTGTATGTGCGCTCTCAGAGCTATTACTTTGCCTCTCAGAGTGGCTTTAGCTGCCTCCCAGAACATGGAGTCTTGTGGTACTGATCCCTTATTTAGGTCTATGTATTCTTTAATTTCTTCCCCAATTTTTATTCTGGCTTCAGGATTCTTAAGCAGAGACCTATCAAAACCCCACTGCGGTTTATCCCACTGAGCCTTGCTATTCAACCTCACTTTGATCCCTATTGCGTTATGATCAGTAAATACTAAGGGTATTATATATGCTGCCAGACACTTCCCTACGTCATTTTTATACATGAGTACATGGTCAATTTTGGAGTATGAGTTATGTACTTGAGAATAATAGGTGTACTCTCTACTTTTTTTATTTTTATGCCTCCATATGTCTAATATGCCTTGTGAATCCAATATCTCTCTTATATACCTTTGCTTATTATTCATAGGAATGGTCTTTGAAAGATCTAGGCTTGTTAGGGGAGTATTCAGGTCTCCCATGATGATTAGTGTCCCCTTGGTGTTCTGAATTATAAGTGGTATATATTTCTTGTAGTAGCTTAATTGGTCTTTGTTGGGACCATACATATTTACAATAGTGAGCCATATGCTTTGTATTTGTCCTGTTATTAGCAAAAATCTACCCTCTGTGTCTTTTATACTGTTCTCCAGTTTGAATTCACATCTTTTATTCATGCCTATTATAACACCAGCTTTTTTCTTGTTGGCACAGGAGGCTTCCAATAGTCCCATGCTTTTGTTCGCAAATCTGTGCACCTCTTTTTCTAGTAAATGAGTTTCCTGCAGACAGAATACATCTATCTTATTCTCCTTTAGCAGTTCCCTCACTCTTTTCCTTTTGACTGGTGAGTTAAGGCCCCTCACATTGAGGGATAACATGTTTAGGCTAGCCATAATCTTTGACTCCCTCTTTATGCTTTTGTCTCCATTTACTCTTTACTGCTGCTTGATCACCACAAACTCTAGTGAACTTTGGTACACATGCCTTACTTATAATCCCCCTACTAACCTTCCTCATCCCAACATAAAGGCCCTTACGCCCCTCCCTCCCCCACCTACTCCCCATCTCCCTCCCCCCTCCTAATCTGTTCCCCTTACTCTCCCCTCTCCCCCCCTTCCCCCCCCTTGCACATCCACAGAGCATTGTGCTTCTTCTTCTCCCAAGAGAGAACAAAAAGAACTTACAACTTTAACGCGAGAACTTTACCCCCTCCAAACCTTTCACAGTTAGAGTCTCAATTGAGACTCATTTTACATTTTTGACCCCAGTTTTTCGGTTTCATAGTCTTTCATCTTTCCTCCCCTTCTTATAGACAAGTCAGTCATGTCCAGTAGGAGGTAAGTGTAGAAAGGCCTCTAGATCTTCTGTATCCATAAATGATTTATGTTTCCCGTTCACGTTCAAGACCATTCTTGCTGGGAACTTCAAAACCGGCTTCCATCCTCTTTCATTTAGTTCAGGAAAGTATTTTCCCCACTTTCTTCTTTTAGCCATAGTTTCCATAGCATAATCAGGGAAGATCTTTATGGTCTCCTCCCTGAATTTCATTTCCTTTTTCATCCTGGCTTTTTTCAGTAGCTCCTCCTTCACACTATAACTCATGAACTTGGCTATGATGGTTCTGGGTCTTGGAAAGTTTTTATTGGGCTGTCTCCCTGTTCTATGGGCCCTGATGATTTCTGGATTTTGCAGTTGCTGATTGTCTGGGAATTGTTCCTTTAGGAAGTCCCACAGCAGCTTTTTTACATCCTGAGTTTCAGCCCCTTCAGGGAAGCCCACAAATCTTAAGTTGTCCCTTCGTGACCTATTCTCTAGGTCCTCAGTTTTTAGCATCAAGATCTGCACCTTCTCCTGGAGGTTTGTGGCCTGCTCCACAGTATTCACTGCCTGGTCTTCCAAGGAGGAGACTCTCTCCTCTACTGTGTCAATTCTATGCCCCAGCCTTTCCAGCTTTTTATTTCCAGCTTCCACTGAGTCTCTCAATTTGTTCATATCCCTTTTGAAATCCCTTTTCATTTCAAGGAGGAGCGCCTTTATTGTTTTCCCCTCTGCTTCCTCCTCAGGCTCAGTCTCATCTGGGGTTTCCTCCCCCTCTGTTACAGCACCCGCCGCCATCTTTTCCCTCTCTTTTGATGAGGCCTCCCCTCTAGCCCTTTCACCAGGCCTCAGGCTCTGTCTGCAGTATCTCTCCAGCGGGGTTTCTTTTACTGTCTTTTTTTTCTCCCCCTTGCTTCCCCCTGCCATTTCTCTTACTTTTCTGGAGGTTTGTTTTCTTTAACAGTTCTTTTGAGGCCTCTTTCAGTCACAGTTTGGAGGAGCACTCGCTTTGCCCTGCTGCTCTCACTCGCACATGCTCAGTCCCTCTTATATTTAGCATACTTCTAAAATTTTAGATTTTAAATTATTTTAGATTTTAAATGCACTTTTAAAATCTTTAAAGTTGCTGAGTTGTTTAATTTTAGTTGCATTTGTGAATTTTATTTGTGTATGGGGGGCTTTTGTTTCTTTGTACTGAATGGAAATGAATGTATGGATAGATATGAATTGATGATGTAGAGTATTTTTTTTGTATTTTGGTGGAAGCTGTAAATAAATAATAATAATAAAAATAATAATAATAATTAATAATAAAATCAGAGGTTGTTAGTCAGTTGCATGTCTTTCTCTCAGCAGGTGGTTAATCCCTGTAGGAGGGGTTGTAGGAGAAGAAAACTAGCCACATATGCATTCAGTCTGATTGGCCTTTTCATGCAAATGAATCGGCATTTGTTATAGAGCTGCTATCTCCTCTGTTCTTTGCAAAGTTCATATATACACACTGTCTAATTCAGTTATCTTTCCATCACCCTTCAAATCTTCAGTTTCTCTGCTGTAACAGGAATCCAATCTTGTTACCATTACAGTCATTGGTAACGCTCCGATTGTGTGGACAAGACCAAGGAATCACGCAGCCTGGATGCTGGGTAATATGTGCATAGACCGCAACTTTATTGAAATACAACAGGTGACCCCTATCTTGGGTGCACCTGTCATTGCCTTCGTGGCCTCCTCCTCCTGAGCGTGCCTTTTGCCAATACAGGGGTGTGTAAAATTCCTTCTCAGCCTTGAATACAGTAACTAGCAGGATAATTGACTATATCATCCACCCAATAGTTGACTATATTGCATGATATTGCAGTGGGTGGGTGGGGTTTCTGTTTGCCCTGGGCAGCTGAACAAAGAGGGCTGTCCAGGTGGGACCAGACTATTTAAGCCAGCCCAGTGATCCACCCCCACAGCTAACCCCTGCCCCCGGCCATAGGCCAACAGGCTTCAGGTGGTCAGTGAGTGATGAGGGGCAGGCAGCACCTGGCAGTGAGGTGTTCTTGTTCTACCCCTGGCTGTAGGATTCCCCAGCCGGCCACTGCAAAGACGCCACCCGCTTATAGGTGGGAGAGTTCCTTGCATGGGCATGACCAATGTCGATGGCCCAGATTGTCTATTATTAACCAGAATCGATTACCCACTGGACATGACCAGTGTCGAGTACCAGACGATGCTGGGTAATATGGGCATATGAAATCCAACAGGTGACCGCTATCTCAGGAGCACCAGTCTTTGCCTTTGGGCACCTCCTCCTCAGTGTGTCATTTGTGTATGCTTCAGGAAAATAGTGTAACAGGCCCTCTGGACATCCCTTGTGCGAAATATCAATAAGTAGAACCATGAATGTTGTTTAGCTCTTTGAATTCAGGTAGGCAGCACCTGTGCTGCCAAGGCTGGCAGGGTCTTGGACCCCAATTGGATTACACGAGGACAGAACTGCAGGGAGCCAACCTAGCCACATGACACTTCTAATTCAGCCATGGTTCCATGCCTGATATCCTCCACAGAAATGGGGGCAGAAGGGTCGAGTGCTGAAAAGGGCAAAGGTGCTGAAAAGGGCAAAGGCTACCCCTCTAACCCACTTTTTCCCCAAACTGAAATGCCCAAACGCTCCCGCAAAGCAAAGTGAAGGTTGCAAAGCCAAAAATACTTTCCTCGATCGGACAGGGGCACCCCATCCCTTCTAAACATTAGCTCATTATGACAAGATATTTCCCTGTGATGTATGATGCGACCGCCAATGTTTTCCAGCATCCTTTTCATTGCCTTGTTGATTTGCTTCTTGCCCGCTCCATCTCTGACAGATCACTTGCATGCTTCTATACAATTTGATTACGCATGTCTGACCACCATATCGAAACTTTGGGCCAATACACCCTAATGTTCATCATATCTTGCTTTATTACCTCTAACAGTTTGAATCTCCATGCCAGCCACCAGGAAATCCACTGTCAGCCTCTGGATCATGGGGAGGGGCCCTCAAACAAAGGAAGGCACTGCTGTTGCTCTTTTTATTGGGCCACAGTCCTGAGGCCGGGGAATCTGCCTTGGCCACCCCCAGATCGTGAGGAGGGTGCCCACTGCCAACAGATATGCAGTGACGGAGCTAGGCCCTGGACGGACAGCCCAGCGTTTCCAGACACAAACAACCCTCAGCACCCACAACATGCAATGGAGGGGCCCTGCACAGGGTGGGCAAGAAGCAGGAAGGCTGGTGAAGAGGGGGGAAGAACCCAGTCTGGAAGCTGTATCCTGGAGCAGGAAGCTGAGACGGTACCAGGAGGAACACAGTATGGAGGGGGTAGTAAAGACTAAAGAGGGCTACCCCCTGAGCACCCACTGGACACCTGGCATGGAGGAGGCCTCCAGTACCAGGGGGAGCACAGCATGGAAGGAGGGTATTAGGGAGGTCTACCCTCCTGGGTACCCCATTGGTCACCCTCCAGAACCCAAGTATGGAGGGGGTATGCGGCCAGGAATCCCCTGGACCTGTTGCCCTCACCTGATGCTGTGTCTTTTTCTGCTTGTCCTGGGCAGCCAAACAAAGAGGGTTGCCCAGGTGGGTCCGGACTGTTTAAGTCAGCCCAGTGATCCACCCCCTGGCCATAGGCCAACAGGCTTCAGTTGGTCAGTGACAAGGGATGGGCAGCCCCTGGCAGTAAGGTGTCCTTGTTCCGCCCATGGCTGTAGGATTCCCCAGCCAGCCCATGCAATGGGCAGGAGCGTTCCTTGCTTTAATCTGTGGTCATGTAAAGTGGTACTATACTGAGATGAACCCCAGGGGAAAGAGACTGATTTCAATCTGATCAGGAAAGTCATGAGATCTCGTTGTCTTCAGTAGTAGCTACCACAAGAGGTGTAGCTAGGTAGGAATGGGCCCCAGTCTAGAAGATGGAATGTCCCTCCCTCTGCAGGCCCTCCCAGCAGTGTGGAATGCAACTGAACCAGAGAGCAGCCCCGCCCCCCCCCTCCAGTCTTGTGGTACTCCCCATGCAGCTGTACCACCTGTCCACATAGCTACGCCCTTGTTGGTAGCTCCATTATTCAGTGTGACTTCTAGTGACTACCCCATCCCTAAGAAGATTTGGATATGACTGGGTAGCAGTGCTTCGGGACTCTGTTGGGGCTGTATTAGGTGGTCCAGTAGTTCTTTGCTGCCAGGTTATGTGACATGATCTGGGTAATTGCCTGTTTGGTTATTTGTGTATTTTTAAGATTTTCAAAGACACTGAGAGCACTGGATGGGGAGTCATTCATTGCTGAGTAGTAAAAATCCAAACAAGTGAGTATGAGTTTGCTGCTTTCTGTGGATGAAGCAGGCTAGCCCATGGCTGTGTATCATTTAAGAAGTGCATAGGCTTGTACCATCTCTTTGCTCAGGGGTGGATTTCACTTTTTGTCTCTTCTGTAAAGCTGGACAAATTCTATCATGGAATGGAGGTATTGCCTCAGTTTGTACCCATCCCAAGAGGGAGTTCAGTCATAGCATGGTGGCACTGGCACATTTACGTATAGACTGGAGGGGTGTGTACATCAGTTGCTATTGGATATATTGACCCTTCCATCACCTCCTGTGACATAGGGTAACTCATAGGGTAACTTCAGATGTACCAGGCTGTCAGGCCCGCCACACTGAACCATGGACTGGGATCCGTTTTGGTCAACAGTGGTTGACCGTGGTATCGTTACATCTGAAATTACCCATAGATACCGAAGTCTATCTATCTATCCATTCGGATCCCTGTCAGGAATCAGGCTGGCCATTCTTTAGACATGCCAACCTGATTCTCACCAGGGATCGGGGATGGGGAGGGGCTGCGTGGCACGGTGCAACGTGCGGCCGCACAGCCCCGCCCCCCATGCTCCCCTGGCCGCCAGCCCTCTGGGAGACAGGCGGGCACAGTGGCCAATTTGGCTGCTGCGCCCAATCCCATCCCGTAGGCGGGACCACGATCCAGCCGGGCTGCAGGTAACAGACGTTACTCGTGGCCCATCCTGGATCGTGGCCAATCCGATCACAGTTGGGGCCCGATCCCACCATGCTTCCAGACCTCCAGGCGGCTGGAGGTCTGGAAGCGTGGTCAATCTGATTCCCGCCAGTGAATCACTGGGGTGAGCATCTGGTGGGAAGCAGAACAGATGTAACAGGATCAGTGACCACCACAGGGGATTCACTGTGGTTGACCGTGGTATCGTTATGTCTGAAATTACCCATAGATACTGAAGCCTATCTAATCTAATCTATCTATCTATTAGACATTTATATGATCGTTCCCACTTCCTATTATCATAGCATCTGAGTGTGTTGCAGTCGCTAAAGTATTTTATTACTGCAACACACACACATGCACTAGGGGAATACTATCCTCATTTTGTACATGAAAATTGAGAAACAGAGAGGATTTTTGAAGGATTATCCTCTATCTCCACCTCTTCAGATCCCCCACTACAGCAGTCTGTAGCTGGAAATGCCCCTTTCCTCATCTCTTGGTGGTCCCTACAAGTTCCCTAGGATGAATGGGGAAATAGATGCTTTAAAGCTGACTTTCCTGGCCTACACCTTGTAAGGATTTCCTACTCCAGGATAGGGTTACCATACCTCCCCTTTAAAAGATGACACTTATGAAAAATACATGGTGCAGGGCTGCACTGGAACCAATCAATGCAGCCCTGCACTGGAACCAATGCAGCCCTGCACCATGTACTTTTCATAAGCGTCCTCTTTTAAAGGGGAGGTATGGTAACCCTACCCCAGGAAAACTTATCTTGAGTTTACAAATTAAAAAAATATTGAATGATTCTGCAATCATTGTTTGCTGCACAACAGTTTGGGAAGACCGCTATGGGAACAGAAGATTGCAGCCCTCGCTGTAATGCTAACAAAAAGTGAAGATTTGTAACATCATACAAAGTTCCACATTTCCTGGGGAGCATATACCTGGCCCATTCTTTCTGGTAAAATCTTTCAAAGGAAATTTAAATCTTTGCCTGCTGGATATGTTTTTATGGGCAACTCCTGCAACTATCAGGATGTGATGTCTTTATGCACAACATTTACTAATATAAATAAGTAGAGACCTCTTTCTTGGTCAACTCCAGGGGATGTAAAACTAACCCGAATTAGTGATTATTTCAATTAAAGGAGTGGTGGCACTAGCAAGAGAGCTTTTAAAATCAGAGAATAAAACGGTATTATAAATAAATAAATATGAGGCAACCACATTCTGTTTAAGCTGTATTGGAGTAAATTTTGTCTTCCAGAATCCTCAGGACAGCAGCACAGCTTGCATTTCCGAGCGTGCCGCACAGATGGTTTAAGATGGTCTGGCATTTGCAACTTCTGGGTGAACTGTATTCTGATTTGAACATATTGCATTCCAATGAAATGATGCAATACCCCTAATTAAACAATATAATTATCATTGGGAAGAATCGTCCCCAGAATCCTGACCCATGAAAGCAAAAATCTTGATTATCTTTGTCCCAATTAAGTGGCGCTGGCTGTATTAATGATTGTGATTATTAATATTACAATATTAATTACACTCTTGCAGTGCAGCTCTGATCTGATCCTGAATTTATACTGTGTCTCTGCATGTGGCAGAAATCGACTGGCTGAGGGAAGTATCTAAGCAACAAGATGCATGGAAAGACGGGTGGGACACCAGAGAGAATTCCAGTTTTGTTTTATTGGTTTTATGGATTTAATTATGGAGTCATATTTTGGATCCATATTTAAACCATTAAAACCTTTTAATTAAAAAAACCCAAAAACACACAACTGTGCATGCACAAAATGGCCGCTGGGCCATTCTGCGCATATGAGCCCTTTTCCAAAATGGCCCTGGCAGCATTGCCACCATCTTGAACATGGGAAGCCAGCCCGGGATTCCCTCCACCCCCTCAGGGCCCTGGAGTGGACTTACAGGCCTTGGGGGGCTTGGTTGAAGCACCACCGCTGCTGTGGGGGCTCCAGCAGACTCCCTTGGCGTGGTGTTCTCTCTGCTTCATAGCACACATATCAAACCCTCCAAAGCCAGTAAGTATTATTCCAGAGCCCTGGGGGTTAGGGTGGAGGGAAATAAGAAACAGTAACTCAGATCTGTAACTGGGAGGGTATAATTCTGTTTTGGTTTGTAACTTTGTATTAACTTGTAAGGCGCCATTCCTGTTTAGATTAATTTCTAACAGCCCATTCCGGGCAGTTATGAATTAATCCAAAACCAAAACTCCCAATGGGAGTCTCCCATCCCTATTTTAATCAAGCTCTGTTTCATAGGCTTACCATTTGGCAGCAGCATTTGGACAGAGGAAGAGGGGTATATTTATATTGCACGGAAAAGGACTCTTCCTCCTGGTGAGAGCAGGAGGATAGAGGAGGGCTCCTCCCTGGTGGCAGGCAGCAGGGGGAGGTGAGGAGGTAGGTATGGCAGGACCGCTAATACTACTTGCGTGTAGCTGTGAGAGGACTGCCAGATTGATGGATGATATATTATTGTGATTATTGTTGGGGGGGATGGGGGGGAGTTGTTGCTTAGGGGGGTGTTATTGCTGAAATGATTATTAATATGATGTATGATATGTACTATGTATTATTATGTTGTAAGCCACCTCGAGCCGTCTGTGTATGGGACAGTGCGGGATATAAATTAAAATGGAATGGAATCATTCATGTCTAAAGGTAGTTCCATGACTAATGTACAAACATCAATTTTATCACAGAAGCAATAAAACTTCAAAGTGTTCCCTGTTTGACCTTGTTGATTCGATTAGATCTGTTGGCTGTGTTTGATACCATTGATCATGGGATGTTGGTGATGTGCCTGCGGGATTGTGCAGGTGTGGGCGGAACTGTTTTGGAATGGTTCCGCTCCTTCCTGACCAGAAGAACTCAGCGAGCGGTGCTTTAAGATTATTTTTCATCGTACCGAGACCTCTCGTGTGGAGTCCCGCAGAGTTCTGTTCTGTCCGCTCTCCTGTTCACTGTCTATATGCAGCTGCTCGGCGAAGTGATTAGGGAGTTTGGGGTGCAGTGTCATCAATATGCTGATGACACCCAGCTCTACCTCTCTTTTACAACCCAGGCCTGGCAGTCTCAGTGCTTACTCGGTGTCTGACGGCTGTGTGGGACTAGATGAGGGCTAATCGACTGAAGCTGAATTCTGACATGATGGAGGTGATGTTAGTGGGCAGGGCAATGGAGATGGCAACCCCCATCATTGATGGGGGTCTCTCCTCCATTAGTCTCCCAGGTTCGGAGTGTGGGGATGCTCCTCGACTCGCAGCTCCGCCTGGATGTCCAGGTGGAGTCTATAGTGAGGAGTGCTTTCCGCCAATTACATCTGGTGCGATGGCTTCGGCCATACGTCTCAGACTCTGACCTGGCCACTATCATCCATGCTTTCATTACCTCCAGATTAGAGTACTGTAACGCGCTCTACCCATGACGACGGCTCGGAAATTGCAGCTGGTGCAGAATGCGGTGGCCCATCTCCTGGGCCGCCAGGAGCATATTATACCGGTGCTCCGTTCGCTGCTCTGGCTGCCAGTGGTTTTCCAGGCCCGATTCAAGGTGTTGGTCTTGGCCTATAAAGTCCTAAATGGCCTATCTGTGGTACTGTCTCACACCCTGGGTTCTGGATTGACACCTGCGGTCATCTGGGAGTGCCCTGTTTGAGGTCCCCAAAGTCTTCTGGAGGGCCGCACAGGGGAGGGCATTCTCGGTGGCCACACCACAGCTGTGGAACTCCCTTCCAGTGGAGGCCATGGGTATTTTCAGATGTTACGAGATCACGCTCAACCACAGTCAATACCCTGTGGTGGGGAATGGTCCCGTAACATCTGTTGGGGATGCCGGAGTGATCCCGGCGGGGAATCTGAGGGTTGTTTCCGTGACGGGGCAAAGTCGCCCCATCACGTCTGAAAACACCCCTGGTTGGCCCCAGATATCCCCTCCTTTCGAAAAAGCTGTAAGACCTAGCTGTTCCGCCAGGCATTTGGTGGGGGAGAAGGGTGATGGAGTGGGTTAGGGTGGGGTGGGTTAGTTTAGTATCCTCCTTTTATGTCACGTTTTGTAGTTTTATTATTACCATTTTTATTGATTGTAAGCCACCCCGAGCCACCTGTGGCAGGAGGGGCGGGGTAGCAAAACTTTAAAATAAAAAAATAAAATAGAAATCCAATCTAATTCACTTCCTAGGGTATTAACACGTCTTTGGTTAGAATTCAGTGTTATCACCCTTGATTGATTCTGAAATAACACTAAATTGAATGGTGCTGAACATATTAATTTACTTCTTCACATTTTTACTTCTTCGCATTTATCCTGCCTTCCTTTAAGGCTCAAGGCAGGTTACAAGACATAAAAACATTCAAAATACACAGAATAAAACCAAATAAAATTTCCTAACCCCTGTCTTTAGATTGTAAGCTCTCGGGCAGGGACCGTGTCTATCTTGTTTTTTGTAAAGCGCCAAGTACATCGCTGGCGCTATATAAATGCTTATAATAATAATAATAATAATAAAATATCAGGGCATACGCAATAAAACCAAATAAAAGCAAATAAAATCCCCTAACCCACAATTTCCTAAACCGTACCCCTACCTGCCAAACACCTGGCCAAACAAAAAGGTCTTACTATGGGTGAAAACACACAAGACGCTAACCACCCTTTAACCACCCTTGGTGGTCATTTATGCATGTTTCAGGGCTGCATAGGGCACCAATACAGCCCTGCAACATGCATAAATAACCACCAAGGTTGGTTAAAGGGTGGTTAGCGTCATGCCTGTTTTCACCCATTGTCTCTGGAAGGTGAGCAGACTCAGGCTTAGACGAACCTCCAAAGGCACAACAAGGCGGATGTCCTTAGTTACATAGCATGCAACTGTATCAGTGGAATTTCACCATTGTAAATGANATTTATGCATGTTTCAGGGCTGCATAGGGCACCAATACAGCCCTGCAACATGCATAAATAACCACCAAGGTTGGTTAAAGGGTGGTTAGCGTCATGCCTGTTTTCACCCATTGTCTCTGGAAGGTGAGCAGACTCAGGCTTAGACGAACCTCCAAAGGCACAACAAGGCGGATGTCCTTAGTTACATAGCATGCAACTGTATCAGTGGAATTTCACCATTGTAAATGAGAATCCAGTTTGCTCCACAGAGCTAATAAGACAAGGCCCCTAATCCTGAAACGATTTACGTATGCTCATGAGTAGCCTCATGTAACTCGATAAGCAAATGTATAGGTATACAATTATTGCACAAGTATTTTCAGGATCAGGAACTAGATTATACAAACAATAGGACTATAGGAATCTGGAGGAAGATTAAAACTTAAATGAAAAGATTATCTCTGGAGATCATAAATAATGTAAAAGGCAACGATGCCACCAGATGTAAATTTTCAAAGCTATCTAACTCCCACTGGAATTAATGGGAACCAGATGCTTAACTCCCTGGGGTATTTATAGATCCAGTCAGTAGTTTTGTGTTGCTGGCAAACCAGAACCCTTTTGTATTAAATTTTAGTAATATAGATTTTGGTTAAATATTAAGAAAAACTTTACTAACTGTAAGAACTAATGGAATAAGTTGCCCAGAGCCTTATGGAAGCTTCTTTCATGGATATTTTTAAAGCCCAACTAGAGAAATATCTGTCTACTCTGTTGTTATAGGCAGAGGATATTCTGTGTGACCCTTGAGATCCCTGCCTGTTGGGAAATCTTCCATCAGGCTTCTGTTATAGACTTAGGTTCTTTGGCTGAATCTGTATGGACTAATTCCTTTCTCATGCCCTTCCTGGGCTTGCACAGCTGTGCCCTACCTGACAGTAGAGGTAAAGAAAAAAACAACCCAACCACCCATACTTCGGAGCTTCTGCAGTTAAATGTGAGCCTCAAATCAGTCCACAGACTTCATCCCCAAACACTGTGTGAAAACCTTTTATGTTATATTGCAGCCTCTGAGGTCAGACAGGAGTGCCCTTTTGCAGGTACCATCTACCCCTGAAATTCTTACAACAAGGGCATGCAGAGCCATGTTTTCAGTGGCTGCCCCACACCTATGGAACTCCCTCCCCTTGAGGATCCGCCTAAGCCCCAGCCTGTGCATCTTCGGGAAGAGATGTAAGCTCTTGTTGCATGGTCCAGGCATTTGGCAGGCAGGGATGAGGTTGGGTGGATGAGTTAGCAAAAAAATTGGGGGACTATGGAATTTCTTTAGCTGTTTTATATCGTGTTTTACCCGGATGTCATATTTGTAGAGGCGGCGGAGAATGGTAAGTTAATGCAGCTGGGGGCAGGTGTTGGGGTTTACACAGCTGCATGATTAAGGCTTCCGTTTATTATTTAATTATGTTTTTTATTATTTACTGTCTTAACAGGTGGCCAGAACATGGAGGAGCAGCAGGAAAAACTGGGTAGATCTATTGAGGTGGAGGGAGGGAGGATGGAATGGGCAGAAATCCACACTTAAGAAACAAGCTGCTGCAGCAAGTGTCTCCTCCTCCAGTTCTCCCAGGCATCATGCATGGCATCAGGTTGTTTATAAGAACAAACAGCAGGGAGTCCGCAGACACATTCACAACTGTCCCCAAGTTTTCTCTCATACCCTCTAGTTCAAAGGGCTCATCTTGGGTCTGAGAATAAAGAATTTTGCAACAAGTGCTGATACTTACGAGATCAAAGCACAACAGAGTTTGCGTTGTTTGAGGAACATTAGCCTGTAGACAAATTAAGGAGACATACAGGAGTTTTAAAATTTACTCTTGCAGACTGGTGCCTGCATACTTAGTACTCAGCACAGACTAGATATTTAAGACAGGGAAACCCTCAGATGTTTTAGGGCCTGATCCAATGCTTGCTAAAGTTAGCACAAAGCTGCCTCTTGTCCTGACTTCAATAGGTTCTAGGTCAGTTCTTTCCAACTCCTGATTTTGTTGAGAAAGGAAGCATAAACATATCCATGCAGTACTTTATTAAAGTCAGCAGCGAGGGGGGGGGGGGCGGAGGGGATGGAAAGAACATCATTGATTCAATTGAAACATTTATTGCAGAATATAGTCCAAATTAATAACCTTTTGATATTATCAGATTGCATACATTGATAATGCAGCAACAATACAATTGGGTCAGCAATCAATATTATGCACAGAAATACTGAAATCTGAGCAGTTGAATTCATTTTCTTTTTTGGCAGTGCACTACAAAATGCACTGCTTTCTCCAGTACAAATTTATAAATTTACCCTCTTACATTTTTTTCTAGGAGAAATGTTTTAAAACTTTGATTTTTAAAAATATATATTCTGTATCAAATTCATAAGTATTGTTTGTAAAACTGTGAAAGTATTTGAGGTGAAAAAGTTGCAGTTGTCCATAATTAGAAAGCATGTCTTTGTGAAAACCCTTTTGACATCTGAAAGTGCATAAGTTTTACATTAAAACACATTAACAATCCACATATGTGCAGCAAGGTCCTAGTGTTCCATTAGTTACACTTTGTGGAGAAGGGTAACTGTAATGGGGGCCAGATTCTGATTTTAGGGGGTAACCCTCAACCATTAAAGACAATTAGAGCTGAGGTTCAATGAAGACCCTCAGTTACACTGATGTCTAAAATTACTCCTGAAGCTTAGTGTTAATCTGGAGTAAATCCACTTAGTGTATGATGTTGGATCTGGCCCACAGACCTTATCATTTGATAGCACTGAAAAGTTAAACTTTTCCTTTAGCCAGATAATTAAAATAAAGTGACTATCAGAAAGATGTAATCCTGAAGTTATGATCATATGGGAAATGCCCACCTGATCCTAATGGCTAATTCCCTGAGTGGTCGGAAGGTGGGAGAACCCACATCCCAGGTTCTGCCAATACGCCCTAAGGGAAATTCTTCCCAAGTCTTCAATTGGTGATGAGTTAACAAGTTGATCCACTGGAGTTCACTCCAATTATCTCCTGTGCCTCCTGTTCCGCCGCCTGGTGGTGTTAGAGGAGGAGCGCTCCCGCCTGGAGCAGTAATGTTTGGTGACGACTTGTTTGCACTGTTCACATTTCACCATACAGCACCAGTGGAACTTGCAGTTGCAGCTAGTGACAACTTCAGTCCTTTTTTCCTCTATTTTCAGGCCGCACTCTGTGCAGAGTCTCCTGCAGCTCCTCCTCTCCCACTGAGACAGGTTCTTGCCACTCTGCAGGCATTCCCGGCCCTCGGTGCCATGGAGACCTAGGCTGGCATTTCTGACACAGTAGTCGGGAGAGTCCTCCAGGAAGATCATATCTGTGTCCAGCACCGTACTGAAGGTCTCGGCTGTGGCCCCCCGGCTATCTGCACTGTTCCCAGCTCTCATCCTCCTCTTGTCCATCTCCAATTTCTGGGCCTGATCATACTTAATCTTCAGATAATTCCCGATTTCTCGAAATTCAGCAAGCTGGAGCCAGCAGGTTTGGACACTGCAGCTCCCCGATACCCCATGACACTTACAAGCCCTCTTCATTTTTGCTTTCACAGCCTTGGGTGAAGATGGAGAAATTAGGAACAGGGGAAAGTCACAGCACAGAAAAGTTCTGCTTCAGCAGAACCACCTGCAAGACAATGTAAGAAGGGACCTTTTTGCCTTCCAGTCACCAGTTCAAAACTAGCTTACATGGTGATGGCTGAAATTCATTAACAACTGCAAAAGCCAGGGTTACAACACAAGGTCTCTCTCAATTCCTACTACTCATTGTAACCACTAAGAAGTTAACTGAGTGGCACATTATGCAAGCATTTGCTAGCCTACCTTAGCACAGCTTGTGTTTTGCAACACTAGATAAGTCACATTTGTCACTAATTGCTTTCTGTGAGCTAGTTGGATTAAAGTTTATATCAATCCACTTGTAATTTCTGATAAATAGCTTTAAGGTGACATTTTCAGAAGTACCTAAGTGACTTATGAACCCGAGTCAAGTTTTCAAAAGTGACTTAAAAGGTTAAGTCTAGACTCCTAAATCACTTTTGAAAATGGGAGTTAGATTCACAAATGTCTTGGGGCCTGATTAGGCAAACCTATGTCCTTATTCATGCACTTACTCATACAAACAGTCCTATTGAAGTCATTGGGACAGCTCAGTAAGGGCTGGAGAATTTGCCCTTAAGGCTATTTCTCTTTGTAGATTTACTGATTATAAATAAATGTCTTAAAGACAACATGTGTTTTACTTACCAGCCTCCCTGCCTCATTGTTATGCAGATTCATTAAAGCTCTGGCATCTTGCCCGGTCTCCAAAGCATCCACAAATAGTTTAGAAATTCTCTCTCCAAATTCCACATTGTCGCTGCAGCCTCCCCAGACCCAACCTCGTCCACCTGGGAAAAGACACATAGTTCACTAATAATAATCTAATACAGGAGCTCAGGACTGCAGTGGAGTTCAGTACAGTATGAAAACATAAAACAATAGGAAACATGCTGGAGTACTCAATCTTGCACTGTCAGGGAGATGGATGGGGGAGGAACCAAGGAGCCCTTTCTGCCTGTAATTTATATGAAATCAGGAGCCGTTCTTTAGGATGATGTTTGCCTTCAGAATCTAACTGGGCTGCACAGACGAACTGACGCAGAATCCAACCCTACATGTATTTCTGTTACCTGAAAAGTTTAAAAGCTGTTGAACTTACATCAAAGCCAGACATTAAAGGCTGCCTCTCCTACAGAGTATTATACCAAGGAAATCACAGCTTACCTACGCGCCCATTTCTTGAATCATCACAGCCACAGTTGTCAAAGTCCCCCATGCTGCAGTTTCTGGTGAGAGTGTACATTACCCCAGCTGAGCTGATGGCATGAACAAAAGAAGTCTCTCTAGTGGCTGAAGAAGAAGAGAGGAGCTGTCACCATCAGGAACAGAAATCTGCAGTTATATCTCACTAAGAGTAAGGCCCCCTCATGTAGCCTCTGTCAGATCAATGACTGAAAACATGTCTTTGCATAAGCCAATTAGTGCAAAAAGATAGTGTGCTGCAGGGGTGTTAGAAGTGAAAACAAAGGGAAGAAAACTTCAATATAATGCAAAGTCTGAGAATTCACTCTTTACAAGCTCTCTTTCAGTAGCTATGGCATGGTAAGGTATATGGGGATCAGCACAGTTAATAAATTCCCTGCCATCTTGAAATCTCATAGTAATAATGAAGTTTTATTTCTATAATAGACGCAATCCTGCTCTTAATGAAACCACTGATTACAGAGATTGAGCAATGCTTATTTGTCACCCAAGCAGGGACACTACCAATTTCATTTGCTCATTCTGAGGCTGTGATCTCAACCTTTTCTCTGTCTCCTCCCTCCACATCCCTTTTATAAATTCATGATAGCGTATATATAGATAGCACACAGTGTAGAACAGATACATATCCTATCACATAGTCTGTCTGTGAATGTAAACATTCTGTATAATTTCCACAAAGATGGTTGGAGGACTGCACTAGAAGTAGGCAGACTTACCACTCCTCAATCTGTTATGAGTAGAAAGCTGAAGGGCACTTTCTGGGCAATTCCAGCGCTCCCAGGCAAACTGGTGTTTACATTCATCAATCCCACTGTGGGCCCCTGCAGCCACACTGGTAGAATATGTCAAATATGCCTTGAATTTAAAAGAGAGAGCGTTTTAAAACATTGGGACCTCTAAGATGCCATTTAAAATCTATTTAATTTGTTTCCCCCCACTTACATGCAAAGATCTGAAATTCAATAGGCTTATCAGTAAATGAGGTTACTTATTAAGATAGTTAAAGCTTTGTTTGCAAATATTTAAATCTATAATGCTCAATGTATACAATACCTTTGGTCCTGTCATGAGAAAGTTGTTCACAGACCTAAAAGAAATAAGAAAATCAGTACTTCGTTTAACACTTTCTGAACATCACTAGAAAGTCTTGTTGCAACAGATGAAATCCTACCAGGCTGACGTGCTGAATATGGCACTGTATAGCCCAATAGTGATGAAGATGATAAAGGTGTTCCTCTTCATGTCTTTCAGTTGTGGCAAAGTTGTATTCCACTAGCTGATCTAAAGCTCTCCCCACACTAAAGATGTTTGAATAAGTAGAGCTGCTCAGTTTTTTGCCACACCAAAGGGAGATGTTCAGGATAAGGAAATCTACAGAAACCAAGACCTGATATTTATAAGGTGATGTTCTGAATGGCAGAAACCCCTATTCAGTTGCCGTCCAATGACCCTATGTGATAAAGGAGCTTCTGATCCAATGGGTGACCAGATAGTAAAAGGAAACGCCTAATGCTGCACTTCAAAAGACATGAGCCAGTTGTCACCCTGAGCCTCTGTGAAGATCCTGATGTAAACTTACCTAACAATGGATGACTTTTAATTCTGTTAAGCACATCAACATCCATTTTTTTTCTTTAGTAAAGAGATACTTACCTTCTCCCCTGTGTTTTGCTTCTGCACAGACTCACTTCTCTGTAAAATAGTTGGTTTTCTATAGTTTCCCATACCTTATTTCTGTAATTTCCCAAATATTTCTCATTTTTTACAGAGATCTGGTGTAACATAGCTGACAAATCCCCTGAACTTAGATTAATTTAATACACAATTGTTTCTTTCCCCCACCCCTTCTGATTGTGATGGACAAGAATTTTTGTTTTAATAAAGGCAACAGTGTGTTCATTAGGGGCATTTTATATCTCTGGGATTCTTGAGATCTCACAAGAAAGATATCATCTGGACTACTTTGTCTCCACTTTTGGATCCAATCCAAAAACTACATTCTCTCATTTACATTGCTACAGTTTCACAGCACTGTGTAAACTGCTTCTGAGTTTTACTCCTTACCTGTAACTTGAATACTACTGAGCTATTAACAATGATGAGGAATCAAGGTCACCAACGTAACAGTATGGACAGTTCTCAGCAACTTAAATCTGAGCAGCACAAATATGCGCATCAGCATTTATGGAACTCAAAGGGTCTCTTCTCACATTCATGGGTGTAAGGAAAGAGAAACTGCACTCGGGTCCACAGACTTCCTGCAGAAGTGAGTGCAGAAATGGGCCCATGGAGAAAGTTCTGATGTAGCTGGGATTGGTGTTATTAAGGACTTTGAAGAACAGCAGTGTCCTGGGTGTTGTGGTGTCCAGTGACATGCTTTGATCTTTTTAATCCTGCAAGGTGCTATCCACTCTAAGGTGATCCAACAGTGAAGCACTTAAGCTGTGTGCTTAACTTTACACGTGAGTAATCCAGTTGATTTTGATGGGACACTTCACATGCTTACAGTTAAGCAAGTCCTTAAGTGCTTTGCTGGATCAGGCTAGAGAGCTCGGAATTTTGCATGAGAACTTTGAGGTTCTAATTGTGGGTTTGCAACAGCCTCACTCTGTTTAGCTTCTTTATCTATGAAACTGAGATTAACACTATTTAGTTGCCTCTCAGAGTACTGTGCAAAGCACATTATACACGTCAGATGGAAGGCAATACATAATTGCCACATAGTATTATTCTTAGCTTGTAGCATAAACAGCCTTATTTTCTTACCCATGGAGATTCTTTCACAAAATTACAAATATTTTGCAAATGATTATGAGAACAGATTCCATATCACTACAAGTATCCTTCACATACATCCAAAAGACAATCTTTTCGTTCCTTCTGAAAAGTCAATTTCTCCTTGGCTACAAGTTTATTAGCAAGCAATAGAAAAAAATAAACTTATCAACCAAGATCATGTGAAAGGGAAACCTGGAGCCAGTCTGACAAAGCTGCAAACAAATGTTTGCAGACAGTCAGAGGTTTAAAATTGTGGGTTGGTGACAAGTAATGAATGCAAAATACCTCTTAATGAGCACAGATCTTTTTATAAAGTGAGTTTATTCCTGCAGGGATGATAGAACTGCCTGAGTCACCTGTAAGCATTAAGACTTTGGAAAGACATTTCCCCTATGGCTAGCTGTGAAAGAGTAACCGGATGACTCATTAAGCATCTCAGTGTTGCCAAACTCAAGAGGTCAAAAACCATCATTCACTTCCCCCAAAATCAAGAAGTTTGCTTAAAAAACAAGATAAGGTTACAGGTTCTCTGAATGAATAAATAAACAAACAAACAAACACACATATGATGACAGGAGGACAGACTGACATAAATAAATAGGTTTTTGAAGATAAATTTCCTAGCATGATGTTATGGCTAAACTGCTTAAGCTTCTGGACAGGCATCTATCTGGAATGCTTTGGAATATAGGGTGTCCTGCCTCAGGGCAGGGAGTTTGGCTAAATGACCTTTGAGGTCCCTTCCAACTCTCCCATTCTATTTTTTATTATATATTATTATATTATATATTATATTATTATATATTCTTGAGTTTTGCAATATTTTTCAGTTATATATGAACTAGATTAATAATAAATGTTTAAATAAAAGGTTTAAAATGCAGATTTGTTACTGTTAAAAACAATAGAGCTCAATTAATTAACTTTGCATGTTGAACAAAGGATTTATCCACCTGATGTTAGAGACCTGTGGTCAGTAGGGAAAATGCAGTGAACAAACAGAGGTCCTTGCCTGAAGTGGACTATCCTATGGTACTTTATTCTTTACCCAGGATAGTCTGCTTTGCATGAGAGCATACTCTGGCAAGTATCCTAGGTAAAGGGTAGTTACCATGTCTTGTGATCAAGCCCAAGACAGAGTTTCACCAGATATTTATAGTAATAATAATAATAATTTACACTTAGAGCATTTTTCCAATCAAAGATCTCAAGGCAAAGGAGGGTTAAGTCATTAGATCCATTTTATTGAAGGGGAGACAAAGGCCATTTTTAGATGTTGCACCAGGGCTCGTGGATTTAAATAATCCATCTTAGAAAAGTTGAAGGGGTGGCATTTAGATGTGTCACTGCCATTGAAAACTGCCAGTCACGCATTCTTTATAAGTCACATTTTAAATACCTCAAAAGAAGATATTTAAAATGCGGCTTATAAAGAATGTATGAGGTATTTTAAAATATCTTACAAAGAATGCGCGACCGGCGGTTTTCAATGGTGGCGACGTTTCTAAACGCTGCCTGTGCCACTTTGCTAAGGCAGATGATTTAAATCCCCAAGCCCTGGTGCAACATCTAAAAATGGTCTAAGGCACAGAAAAGTGAAGCTACACACCCAAGGTCACGCAGTGGGTGCTTTTAGACAGACAGTCATTTTGGTCTATGGAAGTGTCAGGTAAAAAACTATCACAGGTGGCAACCCTACCTATGTCTCATGAATGAATGAAAATGAATGACACCCAGGTGGCCCATCTGTCTAATATGCAGTCTGTCTGTCTAATTCCCATCTGCCAGATGTGCAGGCACAGCAGAGATGGAGCAAGTGCTGCCTGCTCCATTCCAGTCCCGCTTACAGTGATCTGGAACATCCCGGAGCACTGCCAGCGGAGTGGGCTGCTCAAATCTGGGACTGCGGTGCTGCCTGCTGCAGCTCCACTCTCAGCTGGGGGTTGCCCTGGCAACACCATAGAGCTGTGGGCAGCAGCCTAGAGCGTTGGGTGATTGGCCTGCAGCCCGTGTGGGGGGAGCATGTGGGCGGATCATGGGCCACAGCAACTGCTTGGTCTGTGTAAACCTGGCATCGGGGCTGGGTGCAGGGCTGGCCACACCTAGAGCTGGTCCGGAGGTGGCCAGCCCCGGGTCTGTCTGAAGACACCCAGTGAATCAGCAACAGAACTGCACTGTAAGAAAGTATTGTAAAGCCATATGTAGTGCTCTCATTGCTACAATGGATTGTCTCAAGTAGGGAAGTTCACTTGTGTTAAAACATAGGCTCCTGGCTGATTTTGACCTACTGGGCTTTTCAGTCTCCCTTTGAAGTTTGGGCTCATTGTATTGTATCATATCTCACAGGCACTAAAAATGGGACTTCCATGAGCCTCTTTACCTACTCAGTCTGACTAGGACTAGCAGCAAAAAACAACAACAACAAAAATAGCAAAATGTTGAGTATCTGATTTGTCTTGGGTGATTGCAAGTTGATAACGGAAGGACCTTTGCCAATTTATCTAGGGTAGCAGAGCTCATAAAACTAGTCCTGAATCTGAGTTTCAAGTCTGTAATGAAACCAGGTGAATTTCACAGAGTTTCAGGTTTCATTGAGAACAATTGATTCAGAGGGAACACTTCACAGTTTGATAGATATTGGCCTGAGTTTCAACTGAGTTCTGTTGACTTTACTGATTAAATGTTAATATGGTAGGGGGGTGGGTTGTTTTTTAAACTGTTTTGGTTTGTTAATCTATTCACAGTCTGGGCTCTTCACAGCCCTTGGCCCATGAGCTAATCAGTGCAGTGAAATTTATGAACAACACATTCCCCAGAATCAGCAGCATCAGGCAGAGCCCATGTTCCACTATGAATTTATATGAATCCATTAAACGATATTGCCTTCAGTATGCTGTTTCCCATTCACAAAACGGCAGAACTAGGTCCAATTTAATTTTGTTATAATTTTATTAAAACCCCCAAGGCTGGAATTCCAGGATGCCACATGAAGCATAGGTAAAGACCTGCACCCAAAGAGTTGTAACTAATGGTTTGATGTCAAACTATCAAGTGGCATTCCACAGAGGTTTGGTCTTTGAGTTGGTGGTCTTCAACTTTTTTATTAATGACTTGGAGACTATACTGATAAGATTTGCAGATGACATGAAACTGGCAGGGATTTCAAACTCTTTGGAGGGCAGAATTTAAATTCAAAATGTTGTTGATAAACTGGAGAACTGGACTGAAGACAAAATTAAATTCAGCAAAAGCAAATGTGTATTAATGTAGGTAAGAAAACTATATGCACAAATACAAAAAGGGTAACAACTGAGTGGGCAGTATCACAAAGTGAATATGAGTTGACAATATCATGCTATTGCAATGAAAGCAGATGCCATTTTGGATTATATCAAGGGAATCATTGTATCCATATCCAAGACATAAGAAGCAACTAAAACCATACTCAGCAGCACTGGATGGATAGGCCTCTGTTTTGGTCACCACTTTTTAGGAAGAACGTGTGCAAACTGCAGAGGAGCCACAGGAAAGCAAACAGAATGATATGCAAAAGGTTTGGAATACAAGTTGTATGAGGAAGACTGAAGGAACTGGTTATGTTTAGTCTAGAGGAAAAAAGAGTAGGATGCAGTTTTTAAATATCAAAAAGATTGCTAAAGGAGCTGAAGAACAATTTCTACTGCAGGGAAGACAGATTTAGGTGAAATATTAGGAAGAACATTCTGATTTTAAGACTAGGTGGGCACTGGAAGAAGTTGCTGAAGAAGGTTGTGGAATTTCCTTCACTGGAGATTTTTAATAGAGGAGTCAGTGGATAAATGTTTGTCAAGGATGGTTTAGGTCTAGTTAATCCCTAGTTGGGGCAGGAGGTGGACTTGGTGATCTCGGAGTCCCTATGGTTCCATGAGCACCGCATGCAAATATGAGAGAAATCATCACACAATGTCCCATTGTGGCTTTGTTAATAATTAAACCTTCATAGTGAGGAAGAACTGAGGTATGGACCTGGATCGGAGTTCAGATCTCCTGGTTTATGGCTGCTATGGAAAGTTAACTCTGCCTCTTGTACAGGCCCAGCTTTCACTTGTCTGAGAGCCAGAGAGTGGTTACATGTTGGTCCCAAGTGACAGAGATGGAGACAAAGTTGTTCGAATGATCTCTTTTATTGGACCAACTGTTGTTGGTGGAAATATGCAAGCTTTCGGACCTCACGGGGTCCTTCCTCAGGCAAATTGTACCACATCCCTTCCCTCTCGCTTCCCTCCCCTTCCCCTCTTCTGTTACATTATATACACCTATGGTGCTTTGCTCCAATCTTCGGCTGGATTTAGGTTAGGGCTATGGTATTCTAGCCCAATTATTGCCAATTGAGACATTCTAGTGCTCTGACTAAAACAAGGCTGCAAAGTGGTTAATGATAGAATGGCGGGATCGTATCTAAGATGTTTTTGAATATTTAGGGGGCGAGCGTAATCAATGCAACCCCCGTTGATGAGTTAGGCAGTGTTCCACGAGCTAGGCTCGTATTCGGCCTGTATTCGATGCAGTGCTAGTGCAGTAGCAATAGGGAAGGAGGGAGACAGTCTATCTTTTGTGCTACTTAAATGTAGCCCCCTTTCTTAATAGGGCCTAATGGCTCACATTGGGTGTGAGGATAGAAGAGTACTAATTTAAGGATGATATGTATATAAAGCTTGTTTATCCCAGTAGGTTTATATCTAGAAAAAGGAAAATTGGATTCACTGATTTTTCTTCCCTATTTTTGAATTACAAAGGTATAAACTGCACTGAAGGAATGGGTTTGGAGGGAGATGTGGGGGAGAAGTTAGTAGACAACAGAGTGGATCAAACTTCAGATCTGAACACCCCCAGATTTTGGGGTGTTCGTTAAACCACAATCTAGAGTTTGCAAATAGCCTTATGGGCTGAAAAAAAGCCATATAAGGGAAGCTTATTGAATGGGCTGTGGCACAGCAGCTCCAAGAACACCTGGACCGCACCGGTTTTCTTGATCTCTCTCAGTCTGGGTTTTGCCCTGGTTATGGTACGGAGACGGCATTGGTGGTCTTGGTTGACAATATCCGTCTGGCGTTGGACCAGGGTCGTCAGACCTTACTGGTCCTGCTAGACCTTTCGGCTGCGTTCGACACAGTCGATCATGAGGTGTTGGTGACTTGCCTGTGGAACCGTGCCGGGATTGGCGGGACGGTCTTGGACTGGTTTCGTTCATTCCTGGCCAGGAGAACTCACCGGGTGGTCTTGGAGGAGTGTACGTCTTCCCCGCGGGACCTCACGTGTGGAGTCCCGCAGGGTGCCATTCTGTCCCCCCTCTTGCTTAACATCTATATGCAGCCATTAGGAGAGATCATGAGAGGGTTTCAGGGCATGCAGTGTCATCAGTATGCTGATTACACTCAGCAATACCTCTCTTTTTCCATCGACCCAGGCCATGCAGTCTCTTTATTTTCCCAGTGCCTGTCGGCTGTGGGGGCTTGGAAGAGGTTGAGCCATCTGCAGCTGAATCCTGACAAGACAGAGGTGATGTTGGTGCGTGAGGGCCTGGGGGGCCTGGGAGTGGTTGAATCTCCTCTTGGGGGGGGGGGTTTCGCCCTCCCATGGTCTCGTAGGTATGGAGTCTGGGTGTACTCCTCGATTCACTGGAATCTCAGGTTGTGGCCGTGGTGGGGAGTGCATTTCGGCAGTTACATCTTGTCCGGTGGCTTTGGCCGTATCTCTCCGACTCTGACCTCGCCACTGTCATCCATGCCTTCATCACCTCGAGACTGGATTACTGCAACGCGCTCTACGTGGGGCTGCCCGAGAAGCTGATCTGGAGGCTGTTGGTGGTGCAGATGCCGCGGTCTGTCTCCTTACTGGGGCGGGCCGCAGGGAGCACATGACACCTGTGCTCCGGGATCTGCACTGGCTGCCTATAAAGCACCGGGCTAGGTTCAAGGCACTGGTTTTGACCTTTAAAGCCCTTCACGGCCTGGACCCTGCCTTTCTGCAGGATCGCCTCACTCCCCATGTGCCCATGCGACCCCTGAGATCGTCCGTGGGGGCCTTTTTGGAGGTTCCCTGGGCAAGATGGGTGGCCACTGATATTAGATCTTTTTTGGTGGCTGCCCCTGTGCTGTGGATTTTGCTCCTGGAGGAGGCCCAGTTGCTCCCCACCCTCCTGTCGTTTCAACTTTGTGTAAGACCTGGCTATTCCACCAGGCTTTTGGTGTGTGTGTGTGTGTGTGTGTGGGGTGGGGTAGGGTAGGGTTTGGGAAGGGAGGGTGAGTTTTATAATTTGTTTTAAAATTTGTTGATTTGTTTTTAAATGTTTTATTGTTATATTTTTTGTGTTGTTCACCGCCCTGAGCTGCCTTTGGGCAGGAAGGGCGGGATACAAGTTTAAAAAAAACAAATAAATAAAATAAATAAATAGATGATAAAAAACAAACAAAAAAACAAAACATCCAAAACAACAACAACCCCCAAACAAAAACCAAACTCCAAACCTTGAACTTTAGGATGTAGTAAGTAGTAATAAATATTTATTGTGTAGCCATAGGCTGTTACAATGTCCAGTACGTCAAATACATCAACAAAAAGTGGCACACAGAGCGCTAGCATACAAAACTTTAGAATGAGTAAAATTAAATTTCATTTGCAAATGTTGTGACTTGAATTTATTCCTAACCTCTAGTGGAGGCTAATTTTTAGGGAGTTGACTATAAGGGCGTCTCTATTTTAGAGGGGGAGAAAGTGTATTTTTATATTGTATTTACCATGAGATAACCTATCACATTGTAAAGCCCTAGGGAAGACAAGACACAGGTTGTTTTTTACCTTGATGTATCTAAGCAAGATACAGCCTGACCAGAGGTACAGATCTACTTCAGCTAGCTACAATGAGGTTGTAAACAATATCCAATCAACCTGTGAAACTCTGCTGTATTAACTGTTGTTTTTTTTTATTAAAGGATTAGACAAATTCCTGAATGACAAGACCATCAACAGCTATGCCAGGATTGTCAGAGGACATAACTTCATGCATACATACAGAGTCCTGAAATCTATGGAACCACTGGCAGTTGGGAGTGACTGAGAGGCTGTATAACTTGTAATTGCCTTTTATGCTCCTCAGACATTTCCTCTGAAGCATCCAGTGCTTCTATTTTGTTAGAGACAGAATATTAGGTGGCTAGATGGATTATTGGTCTGACCCAGCATGGCACTTCTTTACCAAGTGAAAACTACATTTGTCTTATTAGGGTGACCATATTTCCCTATGCTGAAAAGAGGACATCATCTCCCGTAGCATATCATGTATTTTTCTCTAAAGTGTATAGTTCTAATACCCTCAACTTTCAATGCAATAATTATATAACTGAATTTAATGTTTAACATGCCAATTGTGTATTGTGAAACGCAGCAAAACATACCTTGGAGTTTTAAAATCAATTCATAGAAACACTTTCCATGTACAAATGAAAATTAACTTTAATCAGAAGCCCAGCTTATTGACATTTAGCCTATCCCTCTGAGCTACCCAGCTTGGTCCTTCTTGACCGTGGTCACACCCACCTCTCCTTGGCATGGAATGCCCCAGTGTGATATCATTGCTGCTGCCAGGGGTGAAACTCGTTCTCAGTATTTTCTCATTTTTCAACAAGAATCACCTTTCTTGGTTCGTTCTGAGAATAAAGAATGAACTGAGAAATGGGCTGGATTCTTGTTGGGGAAAAAACAAGAAAATATTAAGAAAAAATAAACACATACTTACTGTAGGGCTGCTGGTCTCCAGTCCGGTAGCTACTTGCTACTCCCTGCCTCCCTCTGCATTCTGCAGATAGCTGAGCTTGCTTTCTGTGTCCCCTGCCATGCTGCACTCTGCAGCGCTTAGTTGGGACCCAATAGTTAATTATCTGAGTGGGGAGGGGAACAGGGAAGCCTTTTGCAATTGAGTGCAACACTCTAATCAGTCCCTGTTTCCAGGGGGACTGATATCAGGACAGCACACAGTGCACCCCTGATCAGTCCCCCTGGAAACAAGGACTAATTAGAGTGTTGCACACAATTGGCATGAGGCTTCCCTGCTCCCTTGCCACTCAGATAAGTTACTCTTGGGTCCCAGCTAAGCTCTGCAGAATGCAACATGACAGGGGAGGCAGCGAGCAAGCCCAGTTCTCCATAGGATGCAGAGTGAGACAGGGAGCAGCAAGCAGCCACCAGACCAAAGGCCAGAAGCCTAGGGCTGAGGTAAGTCAGCTGGTGTCCTGAGGTGTCCAGAGATGCCACAATACTTTTTTTTAAAAAATCATTTTGCAAAAAATCTCATGAGATCTCACACTGGGACCAAGATTTTAATGAGATCTTGGTCCTGGTGTTCGATTTCATGAGAATTTATCATGAAAACATGCTTGCTGTGACATGTTTGTCGACTTTTTTGTGGATAAAATTGCCCAGATTCACCATGACTTCAATGCCACATTTGAAGCAGTGGGAGAACCTGAGGTAATGGAGGCCCCGCCTTGTCCTGTTTCATAGAATCGGTTTCAGTGGGTGTCACCCACTGATGCGGAGAATGTCCTTGGGTCAGTTAGAACAACTTGTTGCAAATTAGATCCATGCCCGTCCTGGCTGGTTAAGGCCTGCCGTGAGAAGTTAGAGCCTTTGCTGGCCAGGGTTAGCAGTGCCTCCCTTAGGGAGGGCAGAGTGCCTGGCCACCTTAAAGAGGTGGTGGTGCAGCATTTGCTCAAGAAACCATTGCTTGACATTGACTCCCTTGCCAGCTACCAACCAGTCTCTAACCTTCCCTTTTTAGGGAAGGTTATTGAACGGGTGGTGGCTCGGCAGCTTCAGGGGCATCTGGATTGAGCTCGTTATCTTGATTCTTCACAGTCCGGTTTTCGTCCGGGGTTTGCCACTGAGACTGCACTTGTGGGTTTGGTCGATGACCTGCACCGTGAAGTGGATTAGGGCAGATCATCTCTTTTGATTCTACTAGATCTGTTGGCAGTATTTGAAACCATTGACCATGAGATGTTGGTGGCTCGTTTGTGGGACCGGGCTGGGGTGGGCAGTATTGTTCTTGTATGGTTCCGCTCTTTCCTGACTGGGAGAACTCAGCGGGTGGTGCTTGGGGAGTGTTCATCATCTTCCCATAACCTCATGTGTGGAGTCCCGCAGGGTTCTATTCTGTCCCCTTTCTTGTTCAACATGCATATGCAGTCTTTAGGCGAGGTCATGAGAGGGTTCGGTGTACGTTGTCATCATTTACACCGATGATACACAACTCTACCTCTCTTTTTCTGAAGACCCAGACCCAGCAGTCTCAGTGCTTACCCAGTGCTTGGCGGCTGTGGGGGATTGGATGAGGGCAAGCCATCTGAAGCTGAATCCTGACAAGACGGAGGTGATGGTGGGTAGCGCTGAAGGGGTGGTGACTCCTGTCATAGATGGGGTTTGCCCCCCTTTAGCTACTCAGGTCCGTAGTCTGGGGGTGCTTCTCAACTCGCAGGTCCGCCTGGATTCCCATGTGGCAGCTGTGGCGAGCTGCGCCTTCCGCCAACTACATCTGGTGCAACGGCTGTGGCTGTACGTCTCAGACTCTGGCCTGGCTACCATCATCCATGCCTTCATCACCTCTAGACTAGACTATTGCAATGCACTCTACGTGGGGCTACCTTTGGTGACCGGTCCGGAGACTGCAGCTGGTGCAGGATGTGGTGACCCGTCTCCTCAGGGGGATGGGTCATCGCAAGCACATTACACCAATGCTCCGTTCTCTGCACTGGCTGCCTATTGTCTTCTGGACCCGATTCAAGGTGTTGGCGTTGACATATAACGCCCTAAACAGCCTGGGCCTCCCTTACCTGTGGGACCACCTCATGCCCCAGGCCGTGGTGTAGCCCCTGCGATTGGCCAGGAACGCCCAACTTGAAGTCCCCCAGGTTTTCCGGGTGGCGATGATGGAGAGGGCATTCATGGTGGCCACTCCTAGGCTGTGGAATTCCCTCCCGACGGAGGCCCGTCTAGCCCCAGACCTTCCCCTTTTCCAGAGACAGTGTAATATATGGCTGTTCCGCAAGGACTTTGGGGAGGGAGACAGGTAAGGTGGGTAGGGTTGTGGGGGGGGGATTTGGTTCCTCTCTTTTATAAGTTTTAATGAATTTTATTTATAAATTTTATGTATTTGATTTTAGTTATTGAATTGTTTTATATTTTTGCATTTTGCTGTGAGTTGCCCCGAGTTGCTGTGTGAGCAGGACGGAGTCGGCTAAAAACGATGCTAAATAAATAAATAAATAAATTAAAAATGTGAATTTTAAAAATTCTCATTTCAGCCCAAGCTGCTGTCCCTGTGTCCTCCAGTATCAGGCCTGGCCTGCCTCTGCTCAGATCTCACTCCAGCTGCTTCCCACCACCTGGTTAGCCTGGGTAACCCCCCAGTGTGGCTGTCCCTCCCTCCTGCTGGTGTCACACTGGTGCCCGCAAATATGGGACAAAATGCCAATTTTGGAAAAAGGACTGGGACACCTGGGATAGGATAAGGGACTGTCCCTTTAAGAATTGGACATATGGTCACTCTAGGTATGCTGAATAACTGCTGATTGGTATGCTGAATTAGCTATATTTATGTTTAAAAAAAAATCCTTTTCCCTACAAATACACAAGCTCTAACTTCAGGCCCTTCTAAAAGGGGCCAAATTGACTTGAACAATAGTGTTTTGCCTGAAATAGACATAAAAACATGTCTTTCCTATTATGATTTTGTTTATGAAAAACTAAATTTTGGCCCTGAATTTAGTTGACCCGTAACTGTCTGGTTGAGGGCACAGCAGTTTTTGAACAGGGTTGAACTAAGTAGTTTTCTGACCGGTAACCCAGAGTCTGCTGAACTCACCCTCCTACAAAAGGAACCGGTGAAAGCTAACACAGGCGTTGTGTACAGCGGAAATATCATCCCCTCTGCAACCACCCCCGTGTCCAAAGCACATTCTGATCACATCCGCACTAGAACATCGGGTAAAACCAGAAGCGTGGCTGGTGAGACCGCTCCCCAGGCTGCCCCAGGCAACACAACCTGGGTCAGGTTGGGGCACCGGCCTGGCGTGACTGCAGCCAGGGAGCGGTCCCATCAGCCACACAGCCCAGGTAGGGCCGGGAGCATAACAAACACGGGTGCTCCCAGCACTCTACCTCCCACCATGACAAGCAGCCATGATGGCTAAGGAGGCACAGCCATAGCTGCCAGACATGGCAGTCCCTGGCCCAGAGAGGGTGCGCCATGGTCACACAGATGCACTAGCCCACTTTGGCCTGGTAAGGAGGACTGCAGCCTGGGCTGTGACCTCAGAGATTTTCTGATGTCACCGCCCAGGCTAGCTGCCAACACAACCTGGGGCAGAAGCAGACCCACATCTGGTGGCCCCAGATCAGACGAGCCGGTGGCTTGCAGGCCAAAGCAGGCCACCGTCACATCTGTTCTACACTCTGACCCAAAGTCCATGGAAGTCAATGAAAATCTGGCAGCTGATTTCTGCGGCTGTTGGCTCAAGTGCATACTGCCTGTCTTCAGCATTCATGCAGCAACAACAATGCTTGGAGAGGGCGACAGCATCTCCAACATCCTGGCAGGAAAACCTGCCTGAAAAAAACACATGCTGCAGATGTGGGAAGCTGAAAAAAACATGTGCTAAATTGTCCTTAGCAAGTGATACATTCAGACCCCCAGAGTCAAATCCTGCATTTCTGGGCTTCTTTACCATAAAGATCCACCTGGGTAATTAGAAAGATTCCTGCTTCTTTTTATTGTGTTCACCTGCACTGCTCTCCACAGGATGCCAGCACGGGCCCCTGTGTGTAATGCCATATACTTTGTTTGTATACAAAAACTCTCCCAGCTAAGGGGGTGGGGTGCATGACCCTTGTAACATTTGCTTTTCCCCTGTAAATTAATCCCTTGCTGAGACTTCTACCCAGTGTGAAATCCACTTTGATGTTCAGGAGCATTTTCAAATCTTGCCAATAAAGGCACCAAATCACCCTGGCCAATAAAACATATAATATGTATGTGCCTGGTGTATTTACCTTTCCCAGATAACTTGACCTGCTCCTCAGCTAGGAGAGAAGCCGCCTGTAGGGCCTGATCCTAATCTCCTTGTATTCTTTCCTGAATGAGGATCATGACTTTGACCGCTTTTTTACCTGTCAGTGCTGCGGGGAAGTCCAGCACTAAAAAGATGCGCGGCTTCTGTCTCATGAGAAGGGCGGAAATGCAGAGCTTGCTGGCAAACATGCGCGTCCGGCAGGAATGGGGAAAGGTACTCTGCTGGACGCACATGTTCACCAGCAAGGACCCTACACATCTTTTGAGTCCCAGACTTCTCTGCAGCGCCAAGTGAGTACGCACACGAGAAAGCGCCCTTTGGCTCTTAAGGTGAAATTTGAAATTTAGACTAAAATTTGAAATTCAGACTTGGCTGCCTAAAGCCAGGCTCCTCAAGCGGTATTTAGGCAACTGATTAAGAAATGGTCTATTCTTCACAGGACCTGAAATCAATGGGAGCTGCAGCAGCAGCCAGGCTGTCCTGAAAAATAGATAATTTCCTTTTCAGGTGCAGATTTAAAAGCTTGGCTTTTGACAGCCAAATTTGAACATTTTGGCCACAATTCTAATAAGCCAGGCATTTCCTTTGCATAGACCAAGTCACTGTGAATGTCTGTGTGTGCGCAGATGGGAAGAGCTCTTACTAAATTACCCACCGCGGTCATCCTGTTGTAATCTCCCTGCCAGCACCAGAGAGTGCAGTCTCCTAGTTATGGGGCCTGAATGATCATGGTCCCATCCCCATGGATCTGGGGTATCGTTGTGATGTGCTCTGTCAGCCCCTCCTCATGATTCCCTGTGCTCCCTTTGCCACCACAACACCATGACCATCGCTGAAACGTAATCTACTGAACCTCTAGGTTAGCCAGGACAGTCAGTTCCCGGTACAGAAAGGCTGTGCTCAAATCATGATTTTGTCTTGCTTTCAAATGTTGTGTCTTGACTGCAAGTTGTCAAGCATCCTGACTTGGGCAGGACCCAGAATAGGGAAATACAGGGTCTGGTCCTTCAGTCACAAGACAGTGTCCTGGTTTGAACCAGGAAGTAGCTGCCTCTGACAGCCAGAGAGGGAGGGATTTTCTGCTTCAGTAGCATTGGCCCTGATTGGTTGATTTGAACAGCTGAATTTTGGCTCCAGCAGTCTGGTGGTTGTAGGAAGAAGCTGTGGCAGTTGTAACTGGAGAGCTGAGAGAGCAGGCAGCTCTTAAAAGGACTCGGAGAAAGAGCTGGCTGGCAACCAGAGCCATGGAGAGCAATCATCCATGCCTTTGTCCATCATCCATGTCTTTGTAATCACAAGTCTAGACTGCTGCAATCACTCTGGGTGGGGTATAAATAGGGCACATTATGCTTGATAGTTGTTTGGAAGTTGCAGCTGGTGCAGAACGTGATGGCCAGTCATTTGTAAGGGATGAGTCTCTGGGAGCATGTTAGCTCCAGAGTCTACACTGGCTTCCAGTGGCTTTCTGGACTCAATTCAAGGTAGTGGTTTTGACCTGCAAAGTCCTAAGTGTCCTGGGTCCCACATATCTTAAAGATCACCTCCTCCCTCATGCCCCATTGTAACCTGTGAGGTCTGCCAGGAGTATCCTCATAAACATATCTTTAAAGGAAAGGTTATTGAATGGACAGTTGCCTCACCTCTTCTATGCATTTGGATGTCATCAGATTCCTAGACCCGTGTCAGTCAGGATTTTGCCAGGAAATTGAGACCACACTTGTGGCATTGGTTGAGTGAAATTGATGGGGGTAATTGTACCCTGTTGATTTTGTTAGATCTTTTGGTGGCCTTTGGTACAGTTGATCATGAGGTACTGTTGACACAATTGCATGACCTGGCAGGGGTTCATGGGACTGCTCGTGGGTGATTCAATTCATTCCTGCTGGGGTCCCAGAGGGTGGTAATGGGCAGTGGCTTCTTGTCCCTTCGGAAACTCCCTCGTGGGGTCCTACAAGGTTCCATCTTGTCTCCCCTCCTGTTCAATGTGTATCTGAGGCTGCTGGGCAGGATCACATGGACATTTGGAGTGAGGTGCCATCAGTACGCTGATGACACCCAACTCTGTCTCTCTTTTTCATCTGACCCAGGTCCTGCAGTCTTGGTGCTTTTCCAGTGCCTGGCTGCCATTGGGCACTGGATGCAGGTGATTGAAGCTGAATCCAAACAAGACCAAGGTGATGATGGTTGTCCAGCCCTGTGACCCTGGGGATATTGGGACACTTGTCGTAGATGGGATCACCCAAGTTTTCAGCCGGGGGGTGCTCTTGGATTCATTGCTGTTCCTGGATCATTAGGCTGAAGCAGTGACCAGGAGCACTTTTCACCAACTCAAACTTGTGAGAAGGCTGCAACCTTTTTTCTCCGATTCAGACCTGGCAACCATTATCCATGCTTTTGTAAACTTGAGGCTACAGTACTGCAATGCGCTCTACATGGGTCTGCCCTTGATGACTGTTTGGAAGCTGCAGCTGGTGCAGCATGCGGTGACCTGGCTTCTGTCGGACGTGGGTAACTGGGAGCACATTACACCATTGCGTTAGAGTCTGCCACTGGCTGGCAATAGCTTTCCAGGCACAATTCAAGGTGCTGCTTTCAACCTATAAAACCCTGAATGGCCTGGGCCCCAAATATCTGAAAGATTACCTCTCCCCTCGTGTCCCATGGTGGCCTCTGAGGTCATCCAGGAGCACCCTCTTGTGGTTGCCATCTGCCCATTACGTACATACAACAAGGGCACACAGAGAGACATTCCTGGTGGCTGCCCCACAATTATGGAACTCCCTCCTCTTGGAGGTTTGTCTAAGCCTGAGCCTGCTTGTCTTCTGGAGGCAATGTAAGACCTTGTTTGGCCAGGCATTTGGCAGGTGGGGATAGCTTTGGGGATTTACCAGTTTTACTTAGTTTTATTTGTGTATTTTTGCATACATCTTTATGTATTGTAACCCACCCTGAACCAGGGGCATAGATACCATGGAGTGAGGGCGCTCAGTTGAAGCCAGAACCCTAGGCAGCTCTTTGCAGCTTGCATCTTGAGCGCTGCTAAAAAAAATTCAGCATGGGCTGGCGAGGACAAGGTCAACACTCTGTCCCTGCCCACCCCAAACGTTTTCTAGCAGCGCTCAAGCTGCTTTGCAGAGAGCTCTGCCTAGAAGGAAGTTTTCACACTGGGAAGGGGTGGAGTGTTGGCCCTGCCTAGGGTGGCCAGAAATACAAATTTTAGAGGACACATGAGAAATATTTATTTCAGAGATTTATACTCCACCCCTCCTGCAAAGCAGCCTGGTTGCAGGTTTCAGGCCTGCATTGGAGCCAGTGCAGCCCTGCAACCTGTATTTTTCGTGTGTCCTCTAAAATTTGCATTTCTGGACACCCTAGCCCCACCCAATCTTAACTTCCTCCCTGGCAAGGTTGGTGACATTCCAGGAGGGCTCTCTGGGAGCCAGGGTGGCACCATCACCTTCTTACGGGGAGAGACCAGCTGGGAGCCCCTTTGGGAGGCTGCCTTTTAGAGAGACCCACCACTTAGAGAATCCCCACTCCCTTGATGTTAGGGGGGGGGGTGTGTGTCCATAATTTGGAACATGAGCCTGGGCTCTCCACAGCCTTGCAACAGAGTCGATGTAAGGTTTAAAATAAAGGGGTGAGTCAAAGATGAAGCCTAAGCTACAGACTTGGGGGATGGGAAGGATGGTGACCACATCGATGAGGATCGGCAGGGAAGAGGGAGAGGAAGAATGAGGGGGGAAGATAAGGAGTTCAGTTTTAGTCATGTTGAGCTTGAGCTGACGTTGAGACATCCAGGTAGAGATGTCAGAGAGATAGCTGGTGAGGCGAGCTTGAACAGATGGAGAGAGAGAGGGAGTAGAGAGATCAAGTTGAGTGTCATCAGTGTAGAGGTGATATTGGAATCCATGGGAAGCAATGAGTTTGCCTAGGGACAGGGTATAGATAGATAGAGAAGAGGAGATGGCCAAGGACAGAGCCTTGAGGAACACCAACCAAGAGTGGAAGGGAGGAGGAGGTGGAGTTGGCAAGACACACATTGAAGGAGCGGTCAGAGAGGTAGGAGGAGAACCAGTCAAGGATGGAGCTACGGAAGCCAAAGGAGTGAAGTGAATCCAGCAAGAGTGAGTGGTCAACAGTATCGAAAGCACCAGAGGGGTCAAGGAGGACAAGAATGGAATAGAGGCGATTAGATTTAGCTGCAAGAAGATCGTTCGTGATCTTAGTGAGAGCAGTTTCAGTAGAGTGAAGGGGGCGAAAACCAAATTGGAGGGGATCAAGGGAGGAGTTGGCGGAGAGAAAGTCGAGGCAGTGGGAGTAGATAGTATGTTCAAGAAGCTTGGAAGCAAAAGGAAGGAGTGAGACAGATGAGGACGGTAGCTAGAAGAGTCCGAGGGGTCAAGAGTGGACTTTTTGAGGATAGGAGAGCGTGCTTGAAGGCGGATGGGAAGGAGCCAGTAGAGACGGAGAAGTTGATGATGTGCAGGAGGGAAGGGGCGACAGTGGAAACAACTGAGGTCAGGAGGTGGGAGGGGATGGGGTCAAGGGGGCAAGTGGAAGGGTTGGAGGAGAGCAGGGAGGAGATTTCCTCAAGGGAGGTGGGAGGGAAGGAGGGAGAGGGGAGGGAGTAGGGAGAGGAGTGGGAAGCAATGTCGAGGCGGATCTTGTCTATCTTGGAGGTGAAGAAGGAAGCAAGCTCCTGTGCAGAAAGGGAAGAGGGAGGAGGAGGACAGGGGGGCTTGAGGAGGGAGTCAGGTGGGGAACAGGTGGTGAGGGTCCCAAGAACAGGACTCAATGTGGGAGGCATAGTAATTCTGTCTAGCAAGGGAGATAGCAGAAGTAAGGGAGGAGAGACAGAATTTGAAGTGAAGGAAGTCAGCATGAGAGTGGAATTTGCGCCAAAGGTGTTCAGCAGCACGGGTGCAGGAGCGGAGATGGTGGATACTGGGGGTGAGCCAAGGACGGGGGTTGTGGGAGTGGACAGGGCAGGAGAAGAGGAGGGCAAGGGAGTTAAGGGTGGAGGAGAGAGGCATTGAAAGCAGAAATGGCAGTCGGGAGGAGGAGAAGACTGAAGAGAGAAGGGGGAGAGAGAGGAGGTAAAGTTCAGGGGGTTAATGGCCTGCAGGTCACGGAAGGGGCGTGGGGATAGGGAAGAGAAGAGGGGACAGTGGGAGACATTGAAAGAGGCAAGGAAGTGGTCAGAGATGGGATGAAGATCGAAGGAGAGACAGAGCAGTTCCTAGAGAAGGTTGGGGATTTTGTGTGCTGTCAGCTGCTGTGAACTCTTGGGAAAGGGTGGGATAGTGAATTTAAATCAATAAAATAAATAAAGTGATTTTTGCAGGTGTTCTATAGCTCAGTGGATGTAGAAAGCTCCTGTACCCCTCTACTCCAGCCATGAATGATCATCATTACCTGTTATGGGGTAGCTGGTGGTGGAGGAGGAGGAGGGGGGGCACCCTCCCTCTGTCCCTTCCTCCTGCAGATCCACCCCTTCCTCTTCCCTCCACCCAGCTCACAACTGAGCTGTCTGCTGCTGCATCACCTTCCAGCACATGTACAAGCCATCTCAGGTGTGAGTGAGAAGGGAGGGTAGAGGGAGAGGCGGGGTGAGCCAGGAAGGCAGGGCCATGTGTTGCTTTTACTGCACAAGCTCCCAAGCTAGCTTCCTCTGCAGCAGTCCTGCTGAGGGCATTTCTGCAGTAAAGGCAAGGGAAGAGGTTGGAGGTGGGGAGTCCCCAATCAGTACTGCCCCTGGGTGGTGATCCATACTGCTCAAAGGCCAATAGCAGCATGGGGTGTGTGTGTGTGGTCTTTCTGGCTGCTGAAGAGAGGCATGCTTCCTCTCCCAGAGAACCAAGATCTCTGCAGCCAGGGTTAGGATTGCTAGTAAGAATGCCACCCTGCCTCTCCCCAAGCCCCTTTCTATTTTTTCCTGCCTTCCCCTGCACCCTCTGATTCTGTGTCCCCCCACTCCCAATTTCTACCACTCCACTTCTCCATAACCCACCGCTCATTACTCTTCCTCCTCCTCTCTGCCTCTTCTCCCTCCATCTCTATCCCTGCCTTTCTCCCCATCCACCCACCCCGTTTCTGTCCCTTCCTCCATGCCCCCTGTCCATCCCTCCCAATCCTTCCAGATATCCCATCCACCCCCTCTCCTCTCCTTGCTTTCCTCTGAGCTACCCCCCCCATTTCTACTCTTCCTCCCTTCCTGCCTCTTCCCCCCGCCCCCCGCTCTCCCAACCCCTGTTTCTGCCTGTCTCTCCCTCTAGCTTCCCATCCTTCCTTCCATCCACCCCACACCATTTCTACCCCCATGGCTTCCCTTCCTTTCATCTGCCTCCCCTGTTTCTACCCCTCCTTGGCTTTCCTTTTGTCCATTCCCCTCCCGCATTTCTACTAATTCCTGGCCCATTTCTACCCTTTCCTCTGTTTCTACCCCTGCCCAAAAGTCCACCAGCTGCCACTGCTTGTATTGCAGCCTATTGCCTTAATCTGGACCCAAATGATTTCAGGAAGATATAGAAGCCTAAATCCTATGGTGTTTTAATGAGATTTATAACACAATTCTCCACTGCTAAAAGGCATTGGCTTCAATGGATGGAGGATTTGCGCCCTTAGGCTACAGACCAAAAACCACTTACTCCAGAGGAATCCTATTGAAGGAGTTGCTGGCCTTCAGTGGGACTACTCTGGAGTGAGTGATTTGAAGATTGCAGCCCTGTTCCTAAGTGTCTAACCTGCTTTTGAAAATTGGACTTTGACTTCTAAGTCATTTAGGCAGTTTGAAAATTTCACTCCCAAGTCCCATTGGGATGAGTACTCTAAAAATACACAACTATACATCATCCCTTCCCCAGAGACCATGTAGTGCTTCCAATACATAGATGGTGCAGCACTTTCCAGGGATTTAATTGCTTGTGCAAGGTCACACCGCTTTGATGCCAAGGTGAGGGGTACTCTGGAAATACTCTGCAACTCACTGGCAGGGTCACGGGTAGAACCCAGTTTCCTTGACTCCCAACCCCACATGGTGCATATTAGTTCACTCACTGTAAGCCGGCTCTTATTCAGAGCCAAAGAGGGCGAATGAATCTTTCCCCAACTTTCTTTTATAAAGTGGCACAAATTTTAAACTGCAGCACAATAAAGCATTGTGATTAGCACTGATGTGATGTGTGGCCTCCCCAGTTTGTTCTGACTATCTTAGGGGATAATATCCTGAAAGATGCATTCTATGGAAATGTTATCTACAGGAATTTGTGGCTTTGTGATAAGACATATCTAGTGTGAGAAGTGAGTTATGTTAAACATTCATCATACCAGAGCCTGTAGACAGAGGCATCAGCATGCCATGGCTAATGCTAAGACCAAGGATATTCCAAAATTGGGGTAAAATGAAGGATATATGCCCCCATGGATTGCACTTCTCAAAACTGAAGGAATTTCCCACTGTCCCTTCTCAAATGATTTTCCCTCCCAACCCCCATTTTTGAAGACCCTTCTTTCTTCCCCATTCCTTGGAGGAAAGCATGCACATCCTATCCCATCACTGCAAGGGAGCAATAAGCAGATAAGCTTGCAGATTCAAAGAGCTTGATAAGGTAACGTTCTGGTATGTTTTTCTGCAGCACAGAGGCACCAGAATCCTGGTGAAATTCCAGGAAGGTGATTAAATAGTTTCTAGCAAATTTCCCCCTGTAATTGCAGTGCAATCAGCTGTCCCTAGCTTCCTGCCTAGAGTGAAACATAGCTATTTGTTCTTTAAAGACGTTTCCTTCTCCCATCCTGGAGGTGCTAGCATTTTAGCGGTGGCCAGGGCGCATCAAAGTTGCCTGAGGGATAGAACCACAGAGAGAGATCAGGGGGACTTCAGAGAGTTCTGCTATTGCCTGCATGTGGCAGACTTGAAGCAAATCACTTAACCTTTCTGGGTGCCTCTGTTTAATCTGTAAAATGAGGATAAGTATACATGCCCATATTTGTGGTGTTAGGGGGTCTCAATGCAATATCAGATGCACCCTGAGCATTTTTAAAAATTTTCTCTCCTTCCCCCGCAAAGATACATCCTCCCCAATGTAAACTGATGAGTAGCTGCTCTGATACTCCATCACTGCAGCAAAACATCTCCAGTTCAATAATAGCAAATATCTATGGCCGAGAACTAGTAGACGAGTCTCAACCACGCAGGTCCACCCATGAACCACGCATCCATGGTGGCCCATCTGGAGGTGGTGTGAGGGTGTGTGCGCTCCCGTGACCCACGCAGCACTCACTCATAGTAGAAAAAGCTGGAGTGCCCTGTGCGAGGGAAGGCAAGAAAGTGTGTGGGGGGAGGTGCCCACGCATCCCCTGCCCATGTGAACCAGGGCACCCACCCGCACCAGAGGACAGGTCTTCGGCCAGCTGCCTCCCTGGTCCCGCCCACAGCCCTGCCAGGAGCTCTCTGGCAAGCTCTTAAAGCACGTGTCAGCTCAAAGCACAACAAGCCCCCTCACGACACATGGGAGAGGAGCCAATGCCATAAGGGACACCTGCTCGGACAGCGGTTTCCTGCATATCCTGCCCAGTATGCACCTCTGTTGTAGCCCAGGACTCCCAACAGCTGTAGCGGTTGCACCAGTACCTGAGCAGGAAGGGGTACCGACTGCTGTAGCTTCGTGTTTCTATGATGTCCAAGGCAGTGTGTCATGGCAGAGGGCGGCGAGTTGGGCAGAGCTTGGGGTGGGGAGTGTTGCCAGGTAGGGAGAGAGAAAACGGCTGCCTGTGTGAATTGTTTTCACGGCTGGTCCGTGGTGGCAGAAGTGCATGGAGGCTGCCAGAGAGGGTGCGATGGCCACCCAGGGAGCCACCTGTTAGAATCCTTCCCCACGCACTACACCTGAGTGGCTGCTCCATGGGTGTTCCAGTCAGCGGACACGGACCCCACCCCACCGTGCTTGTTTAAAAACGGCCCATATTATTTGCTCCAATTAGGTGTGGTCTTCAAAGCCTCTAGGAGCTATTACATACCAGTCTTATAAAGTTGGGGTAGATCCTTGCTTTGTCTTATAGGAAAGGGAAGGATCAAAATGAGATGAGTATGAAAATAAGGCCAGTTAGACACCTCTGTACAATCAGACTCAGATCCTGAAAACCATACACACAAATAGACTTATTTATTTCCATTAGACTATCTATTCATGAGTAAAGTATTTCTAGAATGAGGACCTAAGAAGACAGCTCTCTGCTCAAACCAGTTTATAATCTAAACAGAAAGAAGACATACAGCAAGGAATTGGGGACTGGATGCAGCAAAAATTGTTTTTCAATAGAGTGTTTTTTAAAAACCCCAAAAGTTTTCTAATTATTTCTTTTTAAAACTCAGACTTCCCCTTCATAGCTTGCCCAGTGTTTTCACACTGTGAAATTTGTCTCATCACCTCTCAGAGATCTGAGTTTTATCCCCACTTCTGCCACTGACTTAACTGGGTGACATTGGGCACATCGTATCACCTCTCTGTACCACAGTTTCCTCCTGTATAAAATGGGGTTAATGATACCTTCATGCCTTTTTAAAGTGCTTTGTGAACGTTGGATAAAAAACAAAACAAAATGGTGTAGAAGCTAATACAGTATTGATCTCTCACAGTCCTTGGTCCATAATCAACATTTCCTCATTCCTCCATACAGTCACCTTGATCTCTGATGTTTTCTTGGCTGAGCGTTTTTTTGTTCCCAACCAGAACAGTGCAATGATACTGCCTTAACCTACATTTTAATCAGTTTGTAGATCAAGTGAGTGCAGTAGGTTTGTAATAAACTGAAGTCTAGCTATTCCATATGAGGTGAGTCCAGTGTAATGTGGCTGCAAGGTAGTGTGTTCCCTGTATTTATTTTTTATGTCCACTCAGTGAAACCACAAGAAAACAATGACTAGAAGATGCTTGTCATCTCATGTCTTTCTTGGTATCTTCTTGAATAAGGAATGCAAGTAGGGAATTGCTGCATAATGGATGCCTTCCAAGGGCTTAGTTCTAGAAGCCTTTTATGCCACAGTCCTCAAACCACTTACTTCAGTGTAATCCTATTAATGTACGTGGGAGTATTCCAAAGTAAATTGTTTGTGGCCTGTGCCCTTGAAAAGTACATTTCCTAGATTATTTTCTCCCTGAAAAGGTGTCTGACTTTGACCTGGATTTCTAAAGATGAAAGTCAGCAGGTTTAGGCAGAAAACCTCAATGAGAGGCTGTGTGATTGTTGGGAGACAGTTGTTTCCTTTGTGATAGGTCTGTCAGAAGGAAGCTCTTGTGTGAAACTGTGACCGGTTATGCAAACATCAATATCAGAAATAGCAGACATTTAGTGAATCTGATTGTAATTTTATGAAGAAGAAAAACCTTTCCATTCAGATTTAAAAAAAAAAAAAAGTAACCATTTTGTAAATCAGGGTGAATAGCAACATCCTGCTCCCAAGCAGGGGTTGTATTGACTTTATCCTACTGGTTTTGAGTTCTAGGAAAGAACTTGGGAAGTTGCTTGATTGCCAGCTCTCTTTGTGTCAAAGTACCCTCTAGTGGTACCATTCATTACTGCAAGCACAGAATTGGCAACAATTTAATGGCATATGTACACTGCTGAACATAGAGGGGAAAATAATAGACTGCTTTATTCTCAGTGTTGCCAAAATATGTAAGCCACCCAGATGATGGAGCATGTGCAGTTAACTATGTAGTTAGCTGAGCTACAGGAAGGAAAGGGGGGCCATGGAGATTAGAAATAAACTGCTTTGGGGGTGGGGGTGGGAAGGGAAGGGGGTGGGAAGTGTGGGTATAGGGAGGGGGGAGACAAGGAGGGCCCATGGAGAATGGCGATCTGGCATGTCAATAAGCTGCTTTGGAGGGTGGGGAAGGGGGAAGGAAAGGGGCCCCCAGGGAGAATGGCGATCTGGCATACTGATAAGCTGCTTTGGGGGGTGGGGGTGGAAAGGGAAGAGGGCCATGGAGACTGGCGGTATAGCATAGCGATAAGACACTAAGAGGGTTGGGTGTTGGAAGCACTTATGCTTAGGTATGGGGGCCCCAGGAAGGAAAGTATGATGTTCTGGTTGGGGAGGAGGGCTGCATGGGACCAAGGATAACAAATTGGCACATAGGAAAAATATTTAAACATTTTAAAAAATAATTATTAAACACTATTAAACACTTTTAAAGATTTTTAAACATTTTAAAGGCTTTTTTTATGAACTGTAAACTGTTACTTAAGGCTGGGTGTTGTTGGGGCTAGCAGTGCAGTTGATGTGCTGGCTCAAGACGTCCTGGATTTTTCCAGCTCTGTTCATCTGGTCACAGAGCAATGACACTGGATCACCAGAGCTAGCTGATGGGGGTGGGGTGGGTGGGTCTCCAATACACCCCCACCAATCTCACAAATGTTGTGAAGAACACAGGTGGTGGTGGTGAACAGGGGTGGTTCCAACAGTCTCCAGTTGGAAGTCAATCAGAGCAGCTGTTGATCTTCAGCACGGCTTTAAAAGCTCAGTGGGTGGTGCTGAGCTGCCGGTTGAAAAGCCTTTGCTCTGGGGTGTGGGCAGTGCTGTAGGCCTCCATGAATCAGGGCTTCAGTGGGTAGGCAGAGTCCCCCAGAACAACAGGCCTCATGAGCACTCCCTCAATGCATGTTTCAGTGTTGGGTCCAAAGTTCCTGGTGTACATGTGCCCAAAGAAGGGGGACTGGCAGAAGATGTGGCCATCATGGTTCTTCCTGGACCACCCAGTCAGCACATCCATGAACTGGTCATGTTGGTCTACTATGGCCTGGAGAACCATGGAGAAAATCTCCTTCCAATTCTGGCAGTCATTTTTGCTATGGGGTGGGCAGAGCACTCCATCACCTCTACACGGTTGGCCAACTGCATCACCTGGTCCAGCTGCACTTCCACTATCGCAGTACAAACCTTGATGAGAATGGCACCCACCGTAGAGGTTCCAATGCTGAATTGCTTGGTGACAGAACGACAGGAGTCTGGAGTGGCGAGCCTCCAGATGGCAATGGCCATGTGCTCCTCCACAGGAATGGGCACCTGCATCATCGTGCTCTGTTTCTCCAGTCACAGCTTGAGGCTCTCTACTATCTGAAGGATGGGGCGACATCCTAAAGTTAGAGATCCACTCGGCATCTCACCAGTACATTCTCCCACCAGTCTGTGCTTTTCTCCTTGACCCACACAAGCCTCTTGGTGGGAACAGTTAGGCGCAGGACCTTGGTAACTGAAGCTGTATTTCCTGACAGGTAGCTCTCGGCACACATCAGCTCCCTTTGCAGGGCTTCGATCCTGGTCTGTTGTCACTGGAGGAAGGCAAGTCTGCGGCACAAAAACAGGAGCCGCTTCTGCAAAGTGGTGCACCCCACTGCCACAGTCACAATTTGCACAAGACCCCATCTGTTCCTTGCAATCTCATCTCACCAATGACAGATGAACGTTTGGATCTGCTGGATCACTCTCAGATTCTGCTCAGCAGCAAAAAGGAAGACCTGGAGTGCAATATTGAGCACCCTGATGTTATCCAGATGACTGGATCCATTGCCATATTCATGAACTCTGCAGACCATGTGCCAAATGCTTTCAACAGCTGAAAGAGCTGGGCGACTGCCTAGCAAGGATTGGCCATGTGCTGCACTTGAGCAGTTATTGGCCACTGTTGGTCATGTGTCCTCTCAATGTGAAGAAAGAAACAACCGGGGTGGCTTTTTGTTCCTGTAGTCCACCACAGGAAGGGGGGATTGATGGGCAGAGCGCGGCGGGGAAGAACACCTGCATGTCTGTTTGATTTGTCAGGCTAAACCTGTGAGTGTGTGTGTGTGTGTGGGGGGTTGAGTGTGGGCTGCCCGCACACACATGAAATGCATGCAGGGGCTACCTGTTTATTAGGTGAGATACACTAAACATGTGGGGGATGCATGGACTGTACACAGACTCCAGCAGGCTATCATCTTGCTAGTTTTCACCCTAAGTGAAGAGCACCTGTATTTTAGAAGAAAAAATAAATAAAGATGGACAAGCTGTGATTCTGATAAGAACATAAGTGCCATATTGGGTCGGACCAATGGTCCATCGAGCCCAGCATCCTGTCTTGGACAGTGGCCAATCTCGGTCACTTGGGAGAAGTACCCAACAGGTCACAATGGGGTGATCCATTCCCTCTTGTTCACTCCCAGCTCCCGACAGTAAGAGGTTACGTCCCCTATAGCTACTTGGCTAATAGCCATTAATGGACCTACTCTCCAAGAACTTATCCAATCCTTTTTGGCCTCGAGACCTATACTATTGGCCTCGATCACATCTTCTTGCAACAAATTCCACAAGTTAATTGTGCATTGAGTGAAAAAGAATACTATCTTTTATTTGTGTTAAATCTGCTGCCAGGTAGTTTTGTGGTGTTCCCTAGACCTTGAGAGGGTAAATAACCCTTCCCAATTAACTCATTACACACCACTCATGATTTCATAAACTTCTATCATATCCCCTCTCAATCATCTCTTCTCCAAGCTGAAGAGCCCTATTTCCAAAAATACACTCCCACTAATTAATAACGTTCAATCCATACCTACACTAACATATACAACAATCAGACACTCACCTACTTCATCCGTCAACACTACATTGAAATTAAAATCTACATGTTATTGAAAAAATATATTTTTATAGTAAAGAAAAGGATACAGTACATTTTAATTTCAGTGAAGGCGTGAATTTTAAGATTGTGTTATTTTGAAGTAGTGTTGACGGATGAGGTAGGTGAATGTATGATTGTTGTATAGTTAGTGTAGGTATGGATTCAACATTATTAATTCATGGGAGTATATTTTTATAATGGGGAAGCTTGTTAGTTGTCTGTGTGTGTTAATATGGAGGATATGGATTAGAAGGGTTAATTAGCCTTAACATACAATTTGCAGGTGTGTTGCCATTTTAATTAAAGTGGAATGCCACCTTAACTAGGTTTTTAAACCAACGTTTTTTTGTATATGAAACAGGATGTTAGCCTGGGATGTTGGAGACCCACATTCCATTTCGTGTGGCCTTGGGCAAGCTAACGACACACACCGTGCCTTAGTTCCAAATCTTTAAAATGGGAATAGTTCTTTACTTCACAAGGGTGTAGTGAAGAAGACTGCAGTGAAGGTGCACAGGTCCTACAGTGATGGAGGCCACAGAGAGAATGTGAACTTGTGTTTGTGGAAACCAAGTCTTGTTCGAAGTGGGGTCAATGAGAGTATTACCATTAACTTTACAGGAAGCAGGACTGGATGAGTGACTGACGAAGTGGTGAATACAAGCTCATTGGCAGAAGTTCTTATGCTTCTGTCTTTTATTGACAGATATCTATCTATCTATCTATCTATCTATCTATCTATCTATCTATCTATCTATCTATCTATCTATCTATCATCAGATATGACTATTTTTTAAGTGAGCAAATAAAAGTTAATAACCAGGAGCATACTCAGTGGTGGACACTGAACACTGCAGTTCTATGGAAATATTATTATTAATTTATATAGCACTTTCACCTTGACAACAATCTTGTGAGGTAGATCATTATTATTCCATTTTACAATGGAGAACTGAGCTGAGAGACAGTGATTCACCCAAGGCCACCTAGCAAGCTTATGGCTAACATGAGGATTCCAACTCTGCTTTCCCAGGGCCAAGTCAAACATCTTATCTACTAGGCTACACCAGCTGCTGAAAGAACAGATTCTCTCAGCTGAGAACTGGTGGAAGAAACCACAGTAGATGTACAGAAAAGGACACAGAAATTCCCTGTTCCTAGGAGCTATTGTGAGCCCTTCCATTGTACTCACCATGTGGAGGTGGGGATGAAAGTGACTGTCCGAGAGCCAACTTTTTGGCAGCTTGGGAGTTGGGCAGCATAATCCTGTGGTGGGATCATGTGCCTTAGCAGTTAGTGAAGATGTGAATGAATCCCATTCGTGTGGCCATCATAGGGACAGGAGGGACATTTGTCTCTAGGGCCCAAGCTGGGGGCGCAGGGCCACAAATCGTGTCCTATTGCGATGAGGACAGACAGAGACTAAGCTGAGCAGAAACAGAGCAAGTGCCAGTGCTGGTAGCAACATGAGGCAGACAGCAGAGCCTCCAGGACTTAGGCGCAGCAAGCGGAGGTGAGGAGAGAGAGAGGGGGAGGAGAGGATGGAGATGGGGGGGCAAGTCCATTTCTTGCACCTGGGCCCATTCCAACTTAGTTACAAGCCCTGTGGGCTGGATAGGAGTTTGGGGCAAAGGTGTTGGTGTTTATGGGGTGAGCTCAGGATTGGGGAAGACCCAGATCATGGATCCATCCCCTATTCTTGAATGCATTTCCTTATCTGCTTTCATTCACTTGAGCTTACTCTGTCTGTGCTTGAGGTTAGGGGCTGGATCCACAACAGACCAAATACAGGAACTGGAAAGGGACCCGGATTTGTCTCATGGGCCAGAGATTTTCTACCCTTGATCTTCTCAGTCTTGGCTAAGACCTATAACTAACGTGAGCCAGACACTAACCTTTTAAGAGTGCTCAAGCCACTGAAGTCCCTACTACAGGTGCCTCTGGGCCTTGATTAATTAATGGAGCCTTTGCATTATCTCCTGATGTTGATAACTAAATATCTGAAAGATGAAGTAAATTGAGGCATACACAGACTTAGGCCTAAGAGATTTAAATCAGGTCACAAAATGAGCCAGTGGCAGTTCCAGAAAGGGAGCGTAGGAATCCTAGTGCTGAAAGGGACCACAGGAATCATGTAGTCCAACCCTCTGCTTGGATGCAGGCACGGGCGGCTGGTGGGTTTTTAGTTTGGAGGGGCAGTAAGGCTGGTGAGCCGGTGGGCGGAGCCAGGGCAACAGTAGGCGGAGCCAGGGCAACAGTAGGCAGAGCCAGGGCATAACCCAGCAGCAAGGAGTTCCCAGGGTTAACATCAGATGGAAGAAAACAGTCTACAATGCACATCAAGCTTTAAATGAATAATGTATTAACCCCAAACACAGGGAAACACTGGCAAAACACTGGCACAACACAGCAGCAAGGAGTTCCCAGGGTTAACATCGGATGGAAGAAAACACAGTCTACAATGCACATCAAGCTTAAAATGAATAATGTATAAATCCCAAACACAGGGAAACACAGAAAACACTGG